>VZTN01029251.1:4216-20488 GCA_013400515.1 Erpornis zantholeuca | reverse complement strand
CGGTGCGGGGCTCCAGCGGGAGGCGGGGAAGAGGAGCCTCCCGGGAAGGGCAGGAGCCGTGGTCAGCCTTTGGAGGAGCTCGTGCGAGCGTGGTGCCGTCCCTTGCAATTCTTCAGGGGTATTTAGTTATAATGAGATTATCCACGTGAAGAGTTCAGGAAAGGCGGGGTGAAGGGGAGAGCAGCGAGGGTGAAAGCACAGGAAAGAGAGGTGAGGAAGAGATTATACAGTGGGATGGAAAATAGGACGGGTAGGGCTGGGCAAGCTGGTAGTCACTGGGGGTGTAAGACTATTCAAAATTACAGTGACCAGCTTTAAAGGCAGTAAGACTCTGTGGGAATATTAATTTCTCCCTGGTTTCTAAAGTAATTCCGTAAGGAATGTGTTTGGCACCTGTTGACAGTCACTGATTAAGGAAGAAAGTAAGAGAGAACCTCCTTACCTTAAACCAGTCATTAGCTGCTAACAAATGCCTGGCTACAGGGCATAATTACCACTTAAAGGATGTGAAATTTATATATGTATATACGTACACCATATATATAAGTTTATAATTCCATGTTAAAAAAGGTCCAGAACTTCTGTCAGGGGTATTGTGGCATTTATTAGATTCAACATACAGAAATTCTAATTAAGGGACAAATCTAGATACCACTGAACTTCTTTCATTAGGTTCCTATTAAATTTTACATAAAAAAATGTCAAAATATACATATACTACAGTTATTTTGGTTTATTTCAGTGAAAAATGTCACAAAATAGGTAATGCTAAAAGAAGACAGAAAATATTCACCTTGAAGAAACATTTATACAATACTGGAGAAAAGAGACTGGTGAAGGAATGGAAGACTTAACCCCATCCTGGATTGTACAAGAGAGAACATCATACCAAGTCACTGCAACAAAGAGAGGGGGGAAAAAAACCCAAACAAACTAATAAAAGCTTATTACATATCCACATACTGTCACGCAGACTGACCTAAGAAGACTAATTTTAAGACAATAGAGAAGGCAATTACCATGCAGTATTTTAATAGAGGGAATTATTGATTAATGTAGAAATATGTTGCAGATTTTTCCTGTATTTTTTGAAATCATATGAAGTTTAATCATGGGTTTAATTATTTGGGAACAGCATAGTGCTATCATAGCTGAAGTCTGCATCTACCAGAAACTCTGCTGCATGTTGCAGACAGATGCATAAAACATATTAAAAAACTTTATCCCTTCTAGGATGTGTTTTACACATTTCATATGAAAGAGAGATTTATTGTCAAATGCATTGTCTCCTGATATCAAAGGTTAATTAATATTAATTCTCACCTTATATTCTTTGACTTCTCACCTGAAGTCTTTAAATGGAAAAGGTCTACAGGGAATCTACAGATTTTAAGTTTCATAAACATCAAACCTCCAGGGAACACTAAACAAATTGTATTTTTGATCTGTTTGTCCCCAAGATGCAGAGGTTTTAGCTTTATGCATGGTACAGCTAAGTGAGGGTTTAGTTAAATTCTTTTCTAGAAGACAATAAAAGGTTGGCTATTTTTCTGACTGTGCATCTTTAGATGCTTCTGAGGCACCTGCATCTATCTGCTTCTGTTCATGAAGAACCATGAATTATGAAGGAAAACATCAATTGGTTTTGATACTTCTTGATATCTAATAAAAAAGAGTTGGCAAAAAGGAACTTGACAGTAAAAGTGCTTGCAGAGAAAGTTTTAAAAAATTGTTTGGTGATAAGTGTATATAACAGGTTTCTGTGATCAGTTCAAGAAGGTCTGATGCAGTCCACTGTACAAAAACACTGTTGTGTTGTCTACACTTCAGATAAGAACAGTTTTTGAGAACAGTCAAGGAGTTCACTCAAACCCAGAAAGATAGATAAAAACATCCATGTGTTTGTCTGAACACAAGTCAGCAAGTGCCTGCAATATCTATTTTAATGGGGCTTTTTTTTTACACTCATCTTACTCCATCCTTAAGGCACACAATTGTTCCTCAGTGGGCGTAGTTTGTATCATAAACTGGCTGAAAGTACAGTTGTCTTGGAGCTGTGCTGAAGTACAGCTTACATAAGCCAGTACTTGCACCTAGACATTGCATTTTGGGAAGCTCTT
Source organism: Erpornis zantholeuca (assembly GCA_013400515.1). Classification (NCBI taxonomy): domain Eukaryota; kingdom Metazoa; phylum Chordata; class Aves; order Passeriformes; family Timaliidae; genus Erpornis; species Erpornis zantholeuca. Next base: position 18,368 of record VZTN01029251.1, on the reverse strand, counting down.
AAAATTAAGTGTTCTCCTGGGAGCCAAAAGTGGTTCTCCTGTACCATTTGAACAGGGCTGATGAAGTGTGAAAACTGACGTATTTTCCTGTGTGATGAACATCTAATTCATATGGCAGGGAAAGCAATAGGGAAAAAGTTGTAATTTCTTCAAGTATGCATTCACACTGATAGCAAGTCATAACTAATTTTAGCATTGATGAGACTTGTGCAAAGCTATTGATGAGAGAATGTTTTGCTAGGTAATTCTTAAAGAAGTGATTTTTTAAAGTCTTGGTGGTTATTGTGTCTGTGCTGTTACATTATGAACGTGATAGAAAACAATAAAAAAGAGTGATACAATTTATTTGTACAAATATGTACTCGTTGCTAAGCTTCACTCACATTTTGGCAAAGAAACCCCAAGTCGTATTTTGCCTTTAAAACTATAATTAAGCTTTTAGGCTGAAAAAAAATGCAAGTTCAAATCAGTGTAAAGCAAATGCAGTTAAATCTTGATTTTAAAACATACTGCATATGTTTTCAATTTTTATTTTTTTACATATATTTACACACACACATTGATTCAATGCCTCCTCTTTTTTTTGTTAATTCTTGTTTTGTCTTGCCTCCTATGTCTTTGAAAAAGCCTCACTATATTTACACATCATATTGTATTTTCTAGGTAGTATGAATGTTGTGTCTAACTTAACAAGAGAGACTTTTGTGATATGCCTCAATCTTAATGATATTCTTGTTCCAGCTGAAGTCACCGATGAATTCTTTTCACTGTGTGATAGTACTTTCAGGAGAATCCATTTTTAATAATTAAAATGCTGTGGTTATAGAAGATTCCTGCAAATTCTTAGCTCAGAGGAATAATTCTTTATATTAAGAGTATTGTTTTCCCTAAACAGATATGGCAATTAAGTGTGAGAAAGGGTAAGAACAGGACCTCAAATTAGATCCTTATTAGTTTAATCCTATTTCACAGCCTGCGCTTACTATATAGACACAGGCCCATGCCTGAATGGAGCCCAGGTTAGGTAAAGCCTGGAATGAAAAGGAGGGTAAAATCTGAGATAGATTCTATAAACAGTCATAGCTGATAGCAACAATTTAACAAAATTCTGTAGACAGGAAAGAACAGATTCCTGATAAGGAAGTGATTCTTCCACCAAATCTGGCACCAGGTATAAAGAAGAAAGTGGCATTGGAATTCTTTTAAGGGAGAATGGTAAAATGCCATGTGCTGATTTAGTTTTGGAAATAACTAAACATTTTTTTTTCTAATCTGATTTTTAAGGGTAGATGTTTGCCAAGAATGCATTTCACTTACATAAAGATTCACTACATAAGTCCACCCACCTTCAGATTTTTGGCCAAAGTGGTTGCAGTTCAAAGTTAACAAGTAACTGAAAATAAGGTTTTTAATGGACACCCCGAGATAATCCCAGAAATCATGCTACAATCTAGGTAAAAGAGAGTTTATTCTTTTGTGCAGCTAGTGAAGTTTTCTCAAGTTGCCCATGTTTAGTTGCTAGTTGCTCAGTTTGTAGGGAGGGAAAAGGAGGCATGTCATATACATTATAATAGAAATTGGCTTGAGGATTTGAAGGAGTCCTAAAGATGAATTCTTATTCAAGTCTAAAGATAATAATAATGACTCTTGTTTAAGGTAGGTGGTAATTCCACTTAATAAGAACATTTACCAATGACTGTCTTTCACAGAGTTCTTTTTAATTCCTCTGATCATTGCTTTTAGTATTTCTTCAGCTGTGACACATACAGAAATATAATTGTAGTTGTTGCTAACTTTCAGGCCATGTGAACCTGTTAACTGCTGCAAAGAGTACAATCCAATAGATGTATGCCATTTCCTCCATTCTTTGTTAATTACTTAGGACTAGGTTCAAGTGTACTGTGTGCCTTGCTAGCTCAATGGATATATTCAATTAGAAATGTTATAATGATATATTCATGTTAGAAATGTACATGGCACCATGGCTCCCACACACTTACCTGCAATTTTTGGGGATCATTTGCTTGCCATGAACTGCACAGTTGCTGGGGAGCAGCATTAGTTTTAAATGATACCTATTAGCCAGGAATTCTTCTTAGTGAGGATAGAAAGTATTCTGGTAATATTCTAGTTTAAAAGCTACTCTTACAGTCTCTAATCTTGCCACCTCAGAAGGAAATTGCTACTAACATTAGCAGGAGTCATATTCATATCTACTTTGTAATTAAAGAGTTTGGAGAAAATCTGGTCAGTACACCAAGAATGGAAGTTAGGCTATTCTTCTGCCTGTTAATCAGATGTACAACCTTCCTACTAACATGTGCTCTCTGAAAGATTTGTGCATTGCTTAACTAGTTTTGGACATAAACAAGTTAATTGTGAGCATGCTGGACTACTGAGGTAGTCTAACCACCAGTAGAAAAGAATTCTTTTAAATTCTTTCTGAGGGGTCCTGACAAGGATGTGAGTGAAATAATCAAATAATCCAGTAGGAGTGGGTCTGTATGGGGAGAGCGTTGGTGATGAGAGCCTGCCATCAATTCCAGTGGCACTTCTGGTGGGGGTACAGGTCCCATGGATAGAAGAGTTGCACTTTGGAGAAGAGAACAACAGTTCATGGTTTCAACCGAGTCAGTTTGCACTCAGAAACTACTCTGTGATGTGAACCAAGTAGCTAAGTTAGGATGATGAGAAGATTTGCTTCAAAACTGCCCCTTGATCCAAATGAAAATGCTAAACCAGTTTGCTTGCACCCAAAGCAGGTAAGTGTTAGAAATACATTGCTGTCTTTAAATTGCCTGTTCCTGACTGGCCTCCCAAGGAAAGAGTGGAAAGAGCTATTACCCACATTTGCCTCATTTCAAAAAAAAACTGGTTTCATGTGAAAAAAAGTCAAGACTGTTTTCCAGCCAAATTTCTGACAGCTTCTACACTGACTTAAACTTGTCGTATATGCAGAGAACTGATACCCTGTAAAGTCTTCCTTTTTAAACTGGAACTAAAATTACAGGCAGACTGGTCTAGTCCTTGATACCACTTTTAAACACAAGGTCTCGTGAATTTGAAAACTGCTAAAAACATTTCTGTCTGGTTATTTTTCATGTGTGTAAATTTGGCCCATCTCTCTTAATTTATTAGAAAATGTCACCTCAAAGTAAAAAAAAAAAAAAAAAGGCAATATGATTGTTATCACAGTGTAATCCTCAAAATAACTTAAATTCCTCTGATATTAATTGAACAGGATTTTAAGAAGATTAAAAATATTTTCCATCAGGGATTTAATCTTTCACTTCAAAATCTCACGTTCCTTAATGTCAGGTTAGAAGGACGTGGATAAAAAGCCTAATGACTAATCTAAGTAAGCTTATTTTCCTGAAATTTGCCACTGTGGGAGTATAATATGCATAAATTAGAAGAGTTGTTAACCACTGTTTATCTGTGTCTTTTCTAAGTGTGGTGAAATCAGCTGGTAGTTAAAATCTATACCCTATCCTACCTCTCACTGTACCTTACAGCAGGATTAGCAAAACTGAAGCATTCTGCAAACACAAGGCCAGGAGTGCTTTACTCTCAAATGCAGAGATTTACAGATTAATAAATAATAAAATGTGTTGGGCAAACTTAGAAAGTCACCTGTTTATTTTGTGCTTTGGAAGAACCTGCTAATTCTACCCAGTCACCCTCTTTCTAAGCTTAGGCGTGCAGTCAGAATTGGTAGCAAGATTTGGGAGATTCAGATGTATTAACTCTTCAGGTTTTGCAGATGTCAAAAGGCAGCAGAGCTTTTCTCATACATACTCTGTACCTCTGATGTTCAAAGATGCCAAGAAATGGTTTTATGAGCAGATATTATACACAGTGAGCCTCAGTGAGCCAGACTTGAACGTAGCACTTTTCAAAGGTTTGTGATTTGGGCAAGAATAGGAAAAAACTAAGGCAGAATGATGTCTCTTGTTTTGTAAATCCCAAGGTCCACAGTGTGGGCCAAAACTTACACTGGATTATTTCTTATGTGCCACTACAAATAAACCAAATTGAATTTAAATTACTTCTTTGCCCAAACACTTAAACCCCCTTCATCTGAATGGAAAGCAAAATTTCAGAGCTCACAGATGCTCTGAGACTGTATTCTACAAAAAGAGTGAATTGCAAATTGAGCAAAATAAAAAAGAAACAAAGCATAAAAATCCTGTAATCACTCACTCACAAAAGCAAGATAAGTGATCTCATTAAACTGGATTCTAACTGAAACAATAATATGGAAAAACCTCTTCAAAATCCAGATTAAGTAGGGAAAGATTAGCAATCCATTTTAAAAATCAATGCTTTGAGTTCTTGTTTTTCCTATGTATTTAATAATTGTTTTTAAATAAGGGGAACAGAGACAAGGGGAGGTGAGCAGGAGTGTTGTTAGGGCAACCAGAAACAAAGTAGGAGGTAGAGACAAAGGTTAGAAAGAATGGTGGAAACTAGGATGGAGTGAGAAGTCACAGCTCATAGAGAAGAGAGATGTGTCCAACCCAAAAAAGGGAATGTTGTGGGAAAAGGACCTGCAATATGGAAACATCATATAAGAGAAATATACCCATTTGAATAAATGGAAAAGTTACCAGAAATGAGGAGTTTTCCTTCTGCATGTTTCACATGGCACTGAACATTACTTTTTTACTTAGTGGAACTCCTTAGGTAACCACCATCAGTACTTCTAAACACTGTTAACTCTCTCAAGAGGTCTCCTCCAAGTCTTTGAATACCTAAGAGCTCTTGAGTTTTTGAGTTTGGGCTCAGGGTATAGAGAATCCATTTACAAGCTCGTCAGAGAAATCACTGTGTACATCTTTATAAGTTGCAGATTTTTTTTCTTTTCATACAGTTGTGTATGCAGCAGACATGGAAGTCAATCTTTCAGTAACATTCTCAGAGACATTTTTATGAAATTTAGAGCAGGAAGTAAGTAATCTTTCATCAGGTACACCTTCTGACAAGGATATATTAATGCTTATATTTCCATGAAAGGATATTAACATCCTTGTAGGAAAACTAGCACTGTTACCCATAGATAAAAATAATAGAAGCAGGAAGGTAGAATGTCTTTTCAAGGTCAGGGAATCAGTGAAACAGCAATCTGTTGTAATGCCCATGTATTACTCATAAAATCATACTTGTCTTTTTCTGTCTGGAGAATTCTTTTCCTCCTTTCTCCTCCCAATTCATTTTTTCTCCCTATTTTTCTCCCTTGCTTTTTTCAGTTTATTTTTCCTCACTTAACCTCTGACTTTCTCTGATGCTAAAAAAAGGACAAAAGGCAAAAGCCTCTTGTCTTTTACTGCCTTTTTTACTGTCCAGCACTGCCTTTTAATTTGTGGGAGAGAACAGCAGGGGGGATTATTTCATGCTGTATATATTGCTGACGTGGAATCACGAAAACCAGTGGCACTCCTGACTTCCTTTGAGAGTGGCTGCCTCAGCCAGGATACAATTCCCTTAATGAAGCAGCCACACAGTACCAGGGCAGCCCAGCAGCCTTTGTTGTGATATGCAAATCCTGTATGCATAGCAGTATTTTTCACCAGCTCTACTTGCAATCTTGTTACATTTATAGGTGTGTTGAATTTTCAGGTTTTAAGTCATCACAATAAAGAACAGCTCAATCTTTCTCATTTATTTGCAAAAGTCCTATTTTTGTCACAACTGTCTTATTTTAAATGTAAATGTCCCAGATTTAGGTTTTTTAACTGAAGGAGGAGGTATGATGTAGAAGATACAATAATTAAAACTATAAAATACACTTTCATGTCTCTGAATGTTTGTTTATTCTTTCTGCTATTCTCACTTTAAATTCCCCAAATCAAGATAGCAAGCACATGAAAGGCTTGGGCTACTCTGCCTTTCACATCATTAAAATGTAGTGCTGTTCTTAGGATAAGCTTTGTTGCTGTCTGATAAATATTCATAAAAGTCAATGAATGCAACTCAGCAGAGTTTTGTAATCTCACAAAATAAATACTTCTAAAAAATCCCACCAGCTCTGCTAAAATTGTCTTTTATACATCCTTCTCACCTTTAAAAAAATCAATACTAAGAGTTAAATATTACATTGTGGTATATTACAGGCACAGAATTACTAGAAACTCTTCTCAGATTGTGGTTTTATAGTCTGTGTGATGATACTAATGTTGCAGAAGCTGATAGATGTTGAAGTAACACCAAAAAAATTAAGGAGCAGTGTAGGGTCCTGTAAGGACTGCAGGTCTGTGCTGTCTCTCAGGGAGAGTTAAATGATGTAAGGGCCTGTTTGGTTTAGGTGGGATGGGTATCACTTACATAAAGCAAACTTAAGCAAGATACAAATATTTGAATTCAACTAAAAGATATTGTAGACATTGTCAAGATAATCTTTCTTGAAGTCTTAATTTTAAAGTACCAAAAAACGTAAATCATGAGAGTAACTAAGGATACTGGTGATCCTGACACTGAGTCTCAGGGTTGAGCTGCAGTGACTTAGCCCGTGCATGTGTGATCACTTTGGAAAACAGTTTTCCCACTGGTGTGGTTCTCCCAGCACACACTTGTCTGCATACCAGCTCTTGTTCTCTTCAGATCAAGGATTTTTGTCAGCCTATACCTTTGTACCTGCATTGATTATGAGTTTGGCATTTGAATCACCCTTTTTTCCAGACCTGTTTAACAGCAGATACTCAAAGGGTAAAATGCATTTACAGACAGGATGAAATTACAGAACAGGAGGGCAGGTTGTAGTGCTGTTCAGTAAATGACCAGAGAAGTACACTTGACAAAAGCATTACTATTGATGCTTCTCCTCCAGTTCAGTAAGGGCGCAAAAAAGCATTTTGAGTTGGAGTATTTTGGGGAGTGGTCATGAAGGTGAGTGTTATTTTCTAGCCCTCTCTAGCAGACCCCAAATTGTATCTCTAAGGTCATCCCAGACCTACAGCTGTTCTAAAACCATCCTGTGTACTCGAGAGTCTTTTGGAAACCTTGGGAAGACTCTTTGAGTTGAAATAAGGACTTTTACTTTACGTTGACAGCTGTAAAGCCTAAACTATGTTTTGACCCCCATCAAGTATGACCTGGTAAGCCAAACACAGGTAACTGCCTCCCTGGGCATTTTTGTATTTCTCCCACAGAGGCCAGGTGAAATCCATGACCCTATTTTCCTCCCTGATTCACGCCCTAGTTGGGAAGATAAAAACCTCGCCTTCCAAGGTACTAGGGAAATTGCTAGAGGGGGGTTTCTGGGCTGCCCCAGGGCTTCGAAGCGCGGTTCCGAAGAGTGGTACCGACACGTTCGTCAGCGCTGCCGCCCCGGGGAGCCAGGACACACGCCCCGGTGCGGTTGCTGCGCGGAGGCTGCCGGTGCCACGGTACCCGCGGGGAGGGGAGAGCAGAGCAGCCGGGCCGCCAGAGACACGCTGGGGCATCGGCACAAGCGGCCGGGGCTCCGGCCACCGTAGCGGACGCGAGCTCCCCGCTCCGGGAGGTGCGGGTGGACCAGCAGCCACAGGGCCTTGANCTTCTCCGGGGAAGGCGGGCTGAGGCGTGTTGGGGAAGAGCAGCGGGCGGGGCTCTGGGGCGAGGAAGGGCCGCTCTGTCACTCTGACTCCTCCGCTAAACGCGGCCGCCCAGCTGTGCCCCCCCCGCCCGTTGCAGGCCGGTCTCCGCTGGTGCCCGTCAGCCGGGCGCGAGGCGGAGCTGAGGAGCGCGACGCGTGCCGGGAACGTGCTGGGGTCGAGGCGNCGGCTCGCGCCCGTCCGCGCGGGGCCGCCATTTTGTCTGCGGCGGCCTCAGGCTGTGAAGAAGCGGCTGGCGGCCCCGGGTGTGGGCGTCACGGCACCGGGGCCTGGCTCGGACCTTACAGCACACGGACTGTGGAAAATAGAGGTGTTCAGGGAGTTAAGTGCGCTTAGTCACCAGGCCTTCGTGGGGTTAGATTGACTGTGGGTGCGTTCAGTGTAAAAATGAAAATTTAGCTTCTGCTAACGAGTAGTTGCCAGACGCACTAAATAATCTATAAAAGTATTGATGAATGTACACATCCGTATTATTTGGGGGAAATGATTAAAAGGAAGTTTAAAAAACAGTGGAAACAGGTATTTAGGCAAGTGATGTGCTGTTGACACTTTTTTAAAATACTGTTTTCTTATTGCCACGCTGGTGCTAAAGAGGTGGTTATCCCAATACAAATTTTAACGTGTGACACTTAAAATTCACTGGGATTTACTGTATATACTATTGGGAGTTCCTAAGTGGTGTGTTGTAATTCCTCATTTCTTCCACGGGGGGTTTTGTATTTGTGGCTTATTTTAATATATCAGCTCTTGAAACGTATATGGAGAAAATGCAATTTGGGCTCTTTGAGGTAAGGAATACATTTTGGCTGTGGTGTCAACTGTTAATTTTTATAGTTGAGTCCAGTAGTTCTCATGCTGGAAACAATTGCCAGATGATTGTACAGTCAGAGTGTTGTCTGTGATATGAGAGATGCAGAATGTAACCTGTTTCGTCTCTCAGGAGTTGTTTGCTGCAAAAACCAGGCCTCTTTGGGGCTCTGGACTCAGTAGTGACTGTTCTTTGCCTCACTAGAGGTGAGGTTTGTTCAGGTTAGTCAGTACTCTAGGGTAGTATTCCCAGGGGAAGAGATGGATACTAGATTCTCCTGAACAGATCCTCGGGTTTTCTTCCACCCCAAGTGTGCATGTTTACATAAATCCAGAAAGAATTTGTGTCTTCTTTCAAACTAAAACTGTGTGACCTAAGCTGGATTTATTGTCTTTGAGAGATCCACAATAGTAGCATTAACCCATTACTTAGCATTAATAGGAGTAATTCTTAGGTAGCTAAAGAAATATCAAATAATCCTATTGGAGAAGTTTGTGACAATACAATGTGGCTGCTTTACAGCTATTATCTCACTGTTAGGGTTGACTTTTTAAGGCAGTGTTTGTTTTGAGAAGAGTTTCCAACAAAATTGTTTCACGGTTCACAGGTGTAAGCCTGCTGGAAGCTGAAACATCAGGGAGGCTTCACTAAGTAATGGTTTCCATGAAGATCCCACTGTGTTATTATTGTTTTCTGGGGCAAGAGCAATCTGGTTGCTCTTCTGCAGAGGGAATTTCTATTCAAACCACTGTGTGCTGTGTTTCCTGGCCAAGAGAGTGTTGAATTAAAATACCAGTCTTCAAGACCTGTTCTCATCAGGTGTATGGAGCTTGTTGATTTTATGTGGTGGAATTATGGGTGCTTGGCACTTGGAAAATGAAGCAGACGCTGTTGCAGAGAATAGAGGTCTGTAGATGTATGTGAGAGCACAGATTGAATTTAAAATGTCCATTCTATATAGGCTTGAAATAAGGGCTTCTAATAGATATAAGATATTCTGTGTAATAGAATTCATAACTGGAGATTTTTGTAGCAGGGTGCTGTGCAAATTGAATCAAGATTGCTGTCCAATTTGGAAAAGTGTTTAACATTGGACTTCAGATGATAGTGTATTCACTAAGTCATTGCATTGACTGAGCTTATGTTTTAACACTGGGCTACATTCTGAATAAAAATACATGGTTAATGATCAGTTGTCCAGCATTTGCTGTGCATATAAAAAAATTTCTGTATTATCTGTTGAGAATTGTTTCATTTACTGACAAATAATGAGTAAGATTTTCAAAATATTTTCCTTCAATCTGCAGGCCACTGATCAGATGCAAACAGAATCTTTACCTTCATGTCCCAACACTGTTTCACCGGTGAGGTTAAACAATCTGATTGGTTCTCCAAGGTTTGGAACAGTTACTCCAAATCGTGTCTTTGTTGGAGGAATTGATTTTAAGGTATTCTTCCCTTTTTGCTGCTAAATTATAATTTATAACCATATAAAAATCAACAGGGGAAAAAAAGAGAGACACAGTCACGTGTATTTGTTTAGTTGGTAAGTCCTCTTCACTACAATAGCCAAACCACTGGTAGAGAATAAAGCCTTAAGCCTTGATTTGCATAATTGCCCAACGTAGTTGACTCTATACACCTGGCTGCTAGAAGCTTTTGACACACCACTTCTTCAGAATTTCCTTTTTTCAAAGCTTTTGTCATCAGCAGAGCTGATGGCAGAAAAGTATGCAGAAGATTTTGTTTGTATGTACCACTTAGTGTAATTTAATGAACTGTCACAATGTTTCATATGGCCAGTGAAGCTCACAAGTAGCTTTTGTTTCTCGAACACCTGTGGTTCACACTAAGAATTATAGTGTGCATATTCCTCACCGTAGTAATTTTCCTAAAGGCAAGAGTTTGTTTTTAAAAGAAGTATGAAGTCTTCTCTGGGTAGTTTGCAGTATTGATCTTCATTCTTAGAATTCTTGTGCCTTTGTGTATTCCCTAAAATCTTTAAATAGTAGTGAACACTGAGCCACTCTTACCTTATTCAGTTGCTTTTAACATTTGTAACATGCTTAGGGTTAAGGTGTTTTCTTTCTTTGTGCTTTAGATAATTAATTAAGCCATTGACTTTTCAAAACGTGCTTGGTCTGCTTAGCTGTTGGTTTCTTCCCACCAAGAGAATCTTCTCTGCCTTAATCCTTCTAGGCTGAGACCTTCTGAGTGCTGACTCATTTGAGGATGATCAAGAATTGACAGTTCACTCAGACTATTTTGCATAACAAATGCAAGAAATTCCAGAATCTTCTGTCTTATTTGACTGAGATAATTCAAATAGAGGTGTTCATATTTTAAGATGTACCAGACCTTGGGTACATTTGGGCTTTATTAAAGTGACACAGTAGTTTTTTGCACCAATAGTAAGCAAATTACTGGAGCTATAAAAAGAACTCTTTCTCTTTGTTCTGTTTTCACGGCAGTTTCAAAGGTTAAAATACTTTCCTGTCTAACATCAGTATTTTTATTAATTATCATACTTACGGTTCATTTTGAAGGGTCTCTTGACTTGGTTCAGTTGCTAATAGTTCAAAATTTATTATGAAATTGTATTTTCAACAGCAGTTTGAGGATATTTTTAATCATAAAGAAGATGGAATTTTTTTGTCGAGGGGAGAGGAAATAAAAGGGATGAAACCTCTATAGCTGTTTTAGTTGCTCTTCAATTTGATATAACTCTTTATATCAAATACAGTCTTAAATTTCTGATCTAATCCTCATAGGACTTATATGTCAGTTTTTAATTGCTTTCTGTCAGGAATCTCATGGCAAAAAGTATTAGGGTTTTTGTTTTGGTTTTCTTTGTTTGTTTGTTTGCTTTTGGGTATTTTTTACACCAAAGATCTTATTCAAGTTAGCTGGGGTGCTGCAAAAGCTATTGACATTATTTTTGTGAAAATGGGAGGCACTTAATCCACAAAAACTTATTTTCTTTCTAAGAAGCTCTTTTATGATTTTGCCATTTTGTCTATCATAGTGACAGTGATTCCTGTTTGTAAGAGGAAACATCTGGTCTCTCAAATTTAGAGAACCATTTCAGCAAGGCAAGTTACAGTTGGGAACATTTTCATCTTGGTCTGAAGAGCTTGCTCTTCAGTGGTGCAAGCCTTGTGTCATTGACATAAGCTAATGCTAAGCCTTTACCTTCCTTAAAGAGTCTGGCAAGTGCCTTTGTCTTATCATAAGCAGGAAAAGGCAAGTCCTAAATGTGTTTCTCATAAGTTTCTAAAGACCATGTTTGTATAGGTTCTTGCAGATTTCATTGTGGATCTTAGAACGATTTTAGAACATTATTTCCTTCTTATTCCCCATCAGTGCACTGCTCTACCCATAAACCTTTCTCTTCCCTAACTCATAGTCTTGTGTAGCAAGCCCTCATATCCTTGCATGATACTTTGAGCACTGATCAATTTCAGGCTTGGATGAGGCAGATAAACCTTTGATGTGCTGGGCAGGATTCACTAAATTGTATACAATCAAAGTCATTCCCTTAGAGGTAAAACAGTACTTGTGCTATACTTTAAGTTAAGAAGTACAGATGAATCATGCATGCATGCAACCATGCTTCTTCCAGTGTTAGGTGTAGCATTAACTAAGGGCTATGTAGAACAAAACTTAAATCTCAACTGTGTTGTTCAGAGCACCATATGTGATACATGCTTACATTGTAAAAAACGATTCATGGAAGGCAGAGGGGAGTGTTCACATGGCTTAGGTGAGCCTTTGCATTAGAAACTTCAAGTGCATACTTGAAGGGGGCATTTCCTTCCAAGTTCACTCTCCATTGAAATAACATTTTCTTACTTATAATGGGGCGTTCCTATAGTGTGCCTGTACATATCTGCAGACTCTCATTTTAAACCTACTTCAGAAAGAGGGATCATGGTGTATTCAATAGATTTAACCACTGAATCACTGTGGTTTAGGGTTTGGGTTTTTTTCCATTTATGTGGCCTGTGTATATCTTTTATGAAAACCTGTGTACTCTGCTGTGTTGCAGTTGAAAGTATGGCAGTGATTTTTCATACTGTAAACTGCTCTAGCACATAATTAACAGAAACTAAAATTCACCTAAGTGAATTCACTAAGTGCACCTGCTTCAGTGATCTTAACTGTAAAAGGACAGTTGTTACATAAATCTACTAATGAGACGTTTTAATGGCTTTCTAGAATTATTGCTGAATAATTAATGCAGTAGTTAAATGGGCTCTGAGGCTCATACTTGGTCTTTCTTCATATGCAGGGTTATAATTAGTTTGTAGCAAACTTAGTCCAGAGTATGTCCATTAATAGTCTTTTGGTAAACATTGAACTAATTAGTTGAATTAACCGACTAACTATGCAAACCAACTTTTCCTTTTTTTCCCCCTCTTCATTTACTGTATTAGACTAATGAAAATGACCTGAAGAAGTTTTTTGCTCAGTATGGCAGTGTGACAGAAGTGAAGATAATAAATGACAGAGCTGGAGTATCAAAGGGGTTGGTATAGTAGTATAAGTTTATTGTGGAAATCGAAAATAACAGAAAGCTGACTATAGTAAATCTGATTTTCATAGCTCATAGTATTTTATCATTGATGTTTCAGTAATTCTGTGTATACAAAAATCTGTTCTTACCCTTTAATATCTCTACGTAAATGTCTCCAATTTGCATAACTAAAACTGTTAGTCATGTTGTTATAAGATGAAGCTGTGTGCAACTAGGACAAAATCAATAGTTTCCAGTTTTTCAGGTTTACTTAATGACTATTACTTAAGTAGGTTATCCTAGCAAGGTTATTTAGTTATTAAATATATTTATTTCTATTGCTGAAAGCCAGTATGGAAAGGAGCCTAAAGTGGAGGAAGAGCTAAGGTATACCTGATTGTGCTGGAGTGCATGTCAGTAACAGATTCTTGTGTGAAGATTTTTGGAATGACAGCATAGGGGACAAATCTGACATTAAATCATGATTAGTGTCATGATTACGTAAATTGGGGACTGGAAGTCACCAGTAGGAGAAATGCCAAAGAGCAAATACAGAGAAAGATTAAGATTGCATAGTAAAATTATTGCTGTAACCCAAAGGACAGTGATGTGAATAAAATGGGGAAGTGCACTGCCAGAGAAAGGGGGAAAGAGGGCTGGAGTAAAAGGAATGTCCATGAGAGTTTGCACCTCTAAAGTTCTCTCCTGAGCCTTAAGGACTGTTTTAATGCTGTCAGAGCTTAGCACATACCAGCAAGTTATGTGCTGAGCTGCACTTCTTAGCACAGTGTGCACTTGCATGACATCAGGGACTTTGGTCCCAGATCTGTGACCAGGCCTCTTGCTCTTTTACTAAATTCCATATAACCCATAATAATTATGCAGTTGTGATTGCCAACATATGTCTCACAGCAGATATGTTGGAAAATAATTACTTTCTGTGCTATTAGGATTTCTCTTGAAATCAGGCTTCATTTCTTCTCCTTGACAAGTGATGTAAAAAACTTACAGGTTTGTGATTGTGTCTATTAGTTTATTGTCCAAACAGTTTATTGTCCACAGAATGAAAAGTCTGTGTAGGTGAGGTCCCAAGCAGGAAAATGCTTTGTGTTTTTTGAAGACCAGTATTTCCAGGTTTGTTTAGAGAAGCCAATACAAGGAAAGCCCACAGATTTGAAAGTACAGCTGGTCAGAGATTTAGTGAACCTCTATATTTAAATTAGCATACAAATACCT
>VZTN01029248.1:3380-15617 GCA_013400515.1 Erpornis zantholeuca | reverse complement strand
GGAATAGTAGGAGGCAAGAACAAAACTGTGCCCCTAACCTTCTTATCATGAGTGTAGGTGATGGTTTTACAGTGCTTTTCTTCACTCCTTAACAATATATAGTTATTTGTTATGGAAATAGTGTGAAAGGCTAAACATGTAAATCTGTTGGATGTTAATTATTGCAAATGATGCTTAATGACAGTCAGCAGTATACTTTATTGTAATCTCCAATTCAAAACCATTTTATTTTAAGAAGTGGTCAGTTCCTATTTTCAAACATGACCCTAAGACACTGGGAAACTTAAGTTTGACTAGCTGCAGGGAGTCTATGTGTGTTTTTATTCCAAAATGGGTTTTTCTTGAATTTTTTACTTATTGTATTTGGAAACTTACTTGGTGTCCCACTGTGCTAGGTACACAACAAGCTTTGTATAGAGATCACAGTCCTGGAACCAGCCACTTAAAATCTAAAAATAAATGGTATAACTTAAGGCTTAAACAAACAGAAGGAGAGAAAAATAATAATAATTATAAAAAATAAAAAGACAGAAGAAAAAAAAAACTGCTATGGATTTTGCCCAGTAGAAACAAATGGTAGGANAAAACTGCTATGGATTTTGCCCAGTAGAAACAAATGGTAGGAATTGTATCACTGAATCTGAACAAAACACAAAGCTTAGAGACAAAAACTAGGAATCCCTGATTTTCAAGAGAAAAACCATTCTATGTATTCTATAAAAAAGTCTCTTCCTAACTACTTCATACAATTAGATGCCAGAATACACAGAATATGAACCAGTATTTCCTGAAAGAGGAGCAGAATGCCCTTCTAAGAAACCTCCTTGCTTTTGTCCTTATATCTTCTTTCTGTAGGCATGTTCTCTCCAAAAATAAAATTACATTCTTTTGAAAAACATTCACTTGAGTGTCAGCAGCAAGACACAGTGAAAAAAAATTATATGTTTGTCTGCCTTTTTCTTCATCTATCGGGAAAAAGACAAAACCATGTCAAAGAAGCAGGAAAAATGAAGGCTATTTTATCACCTTAATATACTGTAATACTTCCTTTATGATAGTCGCTTATTTATGTAAGTTTTTAGATTCTCTTCCTGTTTAATAGTAAGACAGTTTATAATATGGAAATATTACTATTTTCAGATAAATCTTTTTAGTCACCATTGTTAATTTATTTTATTTCCCCTTTCACAGCAATCTGTGATTTCTCTCTCCATTCCACTCATATTGGCTGGAAATTCCAAGTGCATAGAATTTTCCTTTTAGTAATTTTTTCAAAAATTATTTAATATTAGCAGAGTTAGTGATTTTCTCTAGTGTGAATTACAAAATCTTTTTTTTTCAAAGATAAAGAGGTTTTATTGCAAATTTGGTGAATGACACAATGAGATTACATTTTAATATTATTATTCCTTCTTTTCCTTTTGCTTTAGGAAAAGAGAAATATTCTGCAGTTTAAAACATAAATAAATCATACAGCTATTTAAAAAAACATCTTTTAGAGATTTGACATGACCAGTATCGTCACACAAAATTGTGCTATTGCAGTACTGTTGTGCAGATTTGTCTGCAATGTAGGTGAGCAATTTTAGCAGCTAATGCAATAGATCAGAATATTTCCTCCAGGATGAACAGTGATGAAAATTGTTTGGGTCAGGCAGTCCCAAAGTGTAACACATATTCTTCCCAAAATCTACAAGGACTGAAGAGAGAGGATATGTTAAACCTGCTTTGCAGTGGTTTCCCAGTTTAATATTGAATATGTTTCTGTACATAAGTCCGTAGGTTTTGGTTAAAGACTTTTTTTTTTTTGTTTGCTTACAATCTCTGCTTGTAAGATCATATTAAATTAGAACCCATGCTGGCACTATAAATGTGTGTACTTTTTAGTAACTAAATAAAATACAAAAAAGAAAAGGGGAAGTATCTTATTAAAACAGTAGGCTTATCAAAATAATTAGGTGTATAGCTCCAATGTACTGGATTTTATCAAGGGTTGTTTGATTAATTTTTCAATTGAATGAAAGTGAATTTTCAAAGATTTAACAAGCATAGGATATTCCTTTCAAAGTAAAAATTCCTTCTCCCTCTTCTTCAAATGAACAGTTTTGCTAAAGAAAACAAGAACTTCGTAAGTCATAAACGCAATTTTGTTCTCTCAGGTAACAAAAATGTGCAGACAGAGAATCGGTTCAGACTGTGAGTTAATGCAGCCTCCTCAGTCTGTCAGAAGAACTGTAAATCCTATACAGAAGATTTGCACCCAAATGAAATGGATTTTGGCTATGCTCCTGCCCTAGATGGGTACTGTGAAGGTGTCCATGAACTTTCTATTATTAATCAGAAAATACACAGAGAGATGGAGACTCAGCACCCTGCAAATTCTGTGGCATTTCACTGCCCCACTTTTGCTGGAGAGAAAATAGCTATTTTGTACTGATTTTTGTTGAAGTGCCAATCATTTTTCAGTGGTCGTAATATACCAGGAACTCTAGTTCCCACTGTGGAAATACAGACAATCAGGAAACATCCTACATATCCACACCTTTGGAAGCAAAGGGGATAATTTTGAGAGAAAGATTGCGTGAGCATGGTATTAATAAATCCCGATTTTCTATCACAGCACAACAGATAAATGCTAGTGGCTCATATTGGAATAAATTTTTAAAAAACACTTTCATGGCTAAAACTACATAATTAAAAACAAAAAAGGAAGATACAGGAATCTGTTTCTAGGTATTGTTTCCCCTCCCCCACTTTCTTTATCTTTTGAGAAAAACACCATCTTCATTAAATGGGTCTCTTTAATATCATACTCCTAGATATAAATGCTTCCATGTAGCCTGGAATTCAGTTAGCAAACCTGTTTTGGTCCATATGGAATTGGCTTAATTAAGACAGACTAATATTTTGGACCAAACTAATTAATATCTTAGCAGTGGATTCAGCTTTAAGAATTTCAGCAGTCTCTTAAAGGTACGGTCTCTCAGAGGGAGGCAGCTGCTCATCATTGACATGCAAGACTAATACATTCAACTTGAAAATGAACCTGAGTAGTTCCAGCTGAGCTTTGCCACTGCGGGTATTGGAAATCTTCTTGTCACACGAGTATTCCTAGTGTGTCTTCTTCCATCTAATTAGGTCTCAGATCCTAAAACAAAGTTACAGAAGAAGAGCTGGTGTACTCTTGCAGACTGAATTTGTAGTGGAGTAGAAAAGAGCAAGGAGAAGAGAGGGCTGAAAACACTGTCCTGCCATCTCCCATGGAACTGCAGCACTGCCACCCATTTCCAGAGACTGAAGAGGAGAGGAGGATAGTGCTTCCTCCAGGAGGGAGGGAAAGATGAAAGAGGTAGAAAATAATATAAATGGGACCTGCATTACTGCATTTCCTCCTTTTGCTACTCTCCAGGTTACAAATCTCATCTGATCTCCTGACTATTACTGAACATTGCTTCTCACATTTCCTTCTAATTTATTGTTTCACTTTTCCCTTTATTATATTGTATGTATAATCACTTGAACAGAATATTATGTTTATTTTATACTTATGCACTTCCAATAGCACACCCGAGTCACCTGAGAACCCTGGACAGGATGTAGGTTTACAAAAGCTGCTGAATCTTGAATTTGCTTACTTGAGTTAAAGTCAGTCATGACAATATGATATTTGAATTAGTTATTTAGTGCTTCAGCTTGTAACTTCTGGAATTATTTTCTTTCAAACATAAGAATTGTACATGACCTTGTATCTTGTTGTCTCAACACTGTGCTCTCCTTTGGGAAAAATACTTTCTTCTCTACTGGGAGTTGAAGATCAAATCCTCAGTGGATCAAGTCCTTGGACAAAAATTGTGATGGTATAAATTGCCTGCAATCCTGCAAATTATGATGAAACTGATATTACTTTACATATGCATATGACATATATATTTCTTCCCTGTACAGAAAGTGAGAATTTAGAAAAAAATAAATCAGTCCTCAAAACCCACTACAGCGTATGAATATGTCTGTAGCAATTAATTTTGCTCTGAGTAACATATGAATGCTTCCTTAGAGTAGCCACATCAACCTAATGACTCTTCTGAGGTTTGTGAATTATGCTAAAAATGATCTTTTCTACAAGTAAACATAAAATTCACTAATATGTTAACACTAACATATTAACACTAATATGTTAACACTAACACCACTAACATGGTTAATACAGAGAAGGGATTTCTAATGCATACAGGTTTGGCTCATATTGGAATAAACTTAAAGGAGTAAATTACCTTAAAGGTACACTTAATTGTACCTTCCTTTGGATTAAGCAGCACAAAAATGTGCTATTTTTTTTCTCACTGCAGTATATGTTTGTGGTGCCACCTTTTAGTTTTAGTCCAGATTTCTTCATAAAAGCAACGTTTCTGAAAACGTTATGCTTACAAGTTAATAAAAATGGTATTACCTTAATCATATGTAGTTTTTTCTGTGAAATCAAGATAAAAGAAAAGTATTTGAGAAGGTGACAGCTTTTGTATTTTGTGTTTCCTCGGTCAGAGCTCCTGCTGCTGCACACCTCTCAACGTAAACATTTTGCTTGAAAAACATTGGTGTTGTTTTTCTTGGTATTTTATTTCATTTGTAATTGACCATGCCTCTGCTTTCAGATTTACCAAGATTAAAAGTACGTCTGAATTAATGTCAGATTTAAATATCTATTATAATGTCAGTAAGTTGAAATCTATTTTAATAATTTCACATATATCTAGTAAAGTAGGAACACAAGTCTAGGAATAGGGAATTTTGGAGATCTGACCCTTTTTTCTTCTTTTCTGTAACTTTCTACCTGATAATAAACAAACTTCTGCTAATTCACATTCTCTGAAATATCTAGATGCCAAATTGTCATTGAAATCAGTTATTCATATATATCTAAGAATATTTAAAAGATATCAGCCTCAGTCTCCTGTCTGTAAGACAGGTTAGGCAGACAGGAGATATCTTTAGATATCTGAACCTTACTGTCATTGCAGAACTGAAGGCCAACAGTTTCCTGGGCCACACAGGTAGGAGGGCTTCACCCTTCTCCTCTAACAAGCACTGCTGAGACACATTTGAAGTGCTGTCTTCTTTGTAAGAGAGAAATGGACATTCTGGAGCTAGTCCAGCAAAGGGTCACAACTACAATTAAGGAATGGGAATGTCTGTTACATGAGGAGAGGCTGAGAGAGCTGCTCAGCCTGACTGCTCTGCCAGAGGAGAACGCCCCAGGGGGGCAATATCAACGTGTGTATATATGCCTGTCTGGATTGTGTAAATATGACTAGACTTTTCTCAATAGTAGCCAAGGAAAGACCAAGACGTAATGACAGCAAACTAAGATATAGGCAATTGAATTTAAACATCAGAAAAACACATTTACTGTGAGAGGGTCTGCCTTAATCTGGGAGCTGGACAAGGTGATTTCCAGAGGTGCCTTCCCACTTCACACATTCTGCGATTTTGTAATTTTGTGGTGAAGATCTTTCCATATTTTGGTTGAGGAGGAAAGGCAGAGAGGAACAAAAAAAGTCTCTAAGAACATACCTCATAAGCAGAATTAATTTAAAATGTAAGGTACATACTTGTCCAAGAATCCAATCAAACTGTTTAGCATAGACTCACAGAATAAGCTGAGTTGGAAGGGACCCATCAGGATCATTGAGTTCAACTCCTGATCCTGTGCAGGACACCCCAAGAGTCCCACCATGTGCCTTACAGCATTGTCCAAATGCTTTTTGAACTCTGTCAGGGTTGGTGCTGTGGCCACTTCCCTGGGGAGCTGTTCCAGTGCCCAGCCACCCTCTGGGTGTAGAACCTTTTCCTGGTATCCAACCGAATACTCCCCTGGTACAACTTCAGGCTACTCCCTCATGTCCTGTCACTGATCAGCACAGAGAAGAGATCAGTGCCTGCTCCTCTTCTGCCCCTCCATAATGAAGTTATAACTGCAATGAGGTCTCCTCTTAGTCTTGTCTTCTCCAGGCTGCACAGGCCAAGTGACCTCAGCTGCTCCTCATGTGTTTTCCCCTCAAGACTCTTCCACCATACTTGTTGCCCTCCTTTGGACACTCTAATAGTTTAATGTCTTTCTTACAGTGTTGCAGTGGCCCAGCCTGGGGCTGAGCCCACCAGAGAGGCTGCATCCCCAGAACCAGCAGGCCGCTGGTGGGACAAGTTGGAAGTTTAAGACAGCCTCCCCCCAAGTTGTGATGAGGAGAAGGCTTTTTCCATGAAGCAGTGTAGTCCCTGTACGTACCCTGTTCTAGAATGTGTGATATCCCCTTTAAGCCACTCCTCCCTTGTACTCCCATTGGGCTGTGTACCCCAACCCTGCCTTTACTCCTCCCCTTTTCCCCCTTCCCATTGGTTCCCAGCCCGCGATAAAACCCCTGGACACTCATTGTTCTTCGGCTACTTTGTATTCGGACCCCCTGTGGAATAAACCCTGTGGATTTCTATACAAAGTCCCCTCTCATCTTTTTGTCTCCTGTGGATGCTGAACTCCTGAGCTACCCTGGTGTGAGTGTGTTCCCATGCCTCTACCTGCACGAGTGTAGCGGTGTGCTGCCAGCAGCCTGAGCAGGCCCGTCTGGTGAAGGACGCTTCCCGGGACAAGATGTGGCAGATGGCTCGCTGAAACACCATGCTGCGTCCTTATAGTGCCCAAAACTGCACTCAGGATTCAAAGTGACGCTGCACCAGCACAGTGCAGAGCAGGACAATCCCCTCCCTCGTCCAGCTGGTTGATGCTGTGCCTGATACACCAGAACACTGTTGGCCCTCCTGGCTGCCAGGGCACTGCTGACTCACATCCAACTTTCTGCTGACTAGGACCCTCAGGTCCCTTTCCACTGTGCTGCTCTCCAGCCTCCCATTCCCTGTACCTGGAAAAGCATATGAAATCTTGGCAGTTCCACATAATTCTTATTCATTAAAAGATCTTGGGATATCTTTCTGCTTGTTCTCATTCCCTCCCGATCTCTCAAAATCTTGTCATGCATCATACTGAAGAGGTTATACATATTGTATAAAAATTTCAGTCAAATTAATAAACTGAACTTAGATATGAAACAGAAACAGTGGGACATAGAACCATTCTATGAACAAGGAATTACATATGCTTCTCTGTGATAATGCTAGGTCTAGGGCTCTTCAGATTTTCCTAAAATGTTAAATCTCATCTGGATGATTACATCAGAATCTGTAGATTTGGCAGATTAAAAATTACCTCCTTTGAAGTGAGAGAGGTTTGATGTTCATGCAGAGGGAATATAATGCTGGATTTAACTATAGAACAGATACTGGGCAGGACTGTGTATGTTTACCTGTTAAGGAAAAAAAAAGTATCATCCTTCAAAAAACAAGAGTTATTGTTAGAAAATTAGACAATATGTATGTTCAGAAATAAAAAAAATCATCACAGCATTTTTAATGACATAGAACAATTGCATAATTTCAGAAAAACTAAGAAAAATTAAAAGGAGTTGGAGTACATTTTTGCTGAGAGACAGGAAAAAGACTGGTAACAACTGAAATGATAAAATTGTTATCATGCAAATGTGAAGATGAGTTGAAAAGTACTGAAATCCCATAGTAGTCTCACAGTCTTTTTGGGAGATTTGAAATAGAATTTGGGGAATCTATAGAGATGTTACAACTGCTACTTATGGGAAGCTCACATTTAAAAGAGCAAAGATTTTCTCATAAAGTCTGAAATGAAACACATACAGATATTGGTCTTCAACATCTTTATGCTTTTGAGACATGAATACCAAAGGAAACAGGACATTAAGAAGATTTTTGCTAAACTAAATTATTACAGATGAATGCTGTGAGTCAGTTATGCCTTTGTTATGACTAAAAAGAATAGAAGCATCCAGGGATACAAGACATCATTTGGTCTGACATTTTGTACCACTAAGATGGCCAGGTGAACAAATTCAGTTCTGAGAGGCCTGAATGTATGCCCTCTTGTATGGGCAAGGTACAATAACCATAGTTAGTCCCGTGGCAAATAATGAGGTCAATCTGTTTGTAATGATACAACAGCAACTACAGGTTTGTGAACATGCTTTCCTAATATAAATGAAGAATATGATTTCAATAGAATATGCTAATTGGCTAAGACAGAAATCTGTTCCAGGCACCGTGCTAACAAATACACAGCATTGCACAGTTCAGTTTACTAACAGAGATACAGGCATAGGTTCCAGCATCTGTTCTGGCGATAACTAAAGATGTCCTGACTTTGAAGCATTCTGGTCAGTGCTACACAAACATAGGCAGAGATAGCCCAGAGATAAAAGTCTGGCTATGCTCCATATCTGATCAAAAATGTGTTATTTCTTCTTTCAGTCTGGTATCACACCATCTCTTTTGTTTTCATCCCACAAATCCCTCGTTCTCAAGCCTAAAGTGTCCATTGTGCAATTACTTGTTATGCAGTATGTTCATTGGACCCTTTCTATTGAACCCTTAACAGGTTACAGATCTGTAAAAGAACTAAAACTGCATAAAATGCAGAGATGTCAGATATCTACGTCTCTCTCTATTGTCCTAGAAAATCAGACTTTGTGAACACTTGCTTTTTATTCTTTGCCATCTTCTGCTTCCCATTCACTACGTAATGTAGCTAAAATGATCTCTTATATAAAAAGCTCTTATTTTTAGTGTATCTTAGAGCTTCTCTCTCCTTTCCACACTAAGCACAACTCCATTGTGAAGGAACTGTAGTAAATTGGTTGATCCAAGCTAATCCAAGATGGAATTAGTGATCAACTACGATTCTCCTTCATCTATATTTGAAGATGGAGCAGTACTCCTAGACACTTTAAGAGCTTCATATTCTTTACCTTTCTCTTGTGTCTCTGCAAGACATTTTGCCTGTTTCTCTCATCCTCACACAAGACTTTCTCTAATTTGAAAGCTTTGTCCTGGTTAGAACTGACCTTTGGTGAGGTTATTAAACATTTTTGTATGGCAGGTTTATTTTTATTAATTTATGGGCTTTTCAGATTAAAAACCCTCCGAAAACAAACCAGAAGTGATATTTCTAGACCCGCCAAATCTGCAGCGAATCCTCCTGCCTCCACAAAAGGGAAAAATCAGTTTCTGAACTACACAGTCCTTTTAGTAGTATTTCATGCAGTTATGGTTACTACAGTCATTAGTTCAGTTATACTAGCCAGAATTTCTCCACTTTTTAATACTTAAGTTTTTAAATTTAGAAAAAGTGAGAACAACAAGAAAAATTCCATATTTTTAAATTTAAAAAACAACCAAACCATGTTTTTCTTAATTACCCACCATTTATGCAAAAAATTAAATCCTGAGTTAATTGTTATGGTAGTAAGTTATATACTAGAAAATATTTATTATGGAAAAACTCTCATGGTCTCAAAAACTTAGAAGAATGTCCAGCTATGACAGGGTCATTCTTTTATTGGAGAAAAAGTAGACTATCCATGTTGACAGAGGAAAAAAAAGAATGGTCAATTTCTTAATGTTGTTATGTCGTAATTAGGAATAACAGAAGCAGCAGGATTTAACACTGATGGGATTTACTATTAATGGACTTCATCCATTAGAATTCATAGTACTAAGATTTCTGCTAGCATCAATTAGGGTCCAGAGTTTCACAAGTATTTGTGAGATCTCATTATGAGATTTTGGGGTGCTTCTAATCTGTAACTTTTGGTGCCTCAAGTATTTTTGCAAATCCAGTCCCTCTTGCTTTGACTTTTATTACAGAATCATCATCTGGGCCTCAAATGCCTCCTGTAAATAAGTACATAAGGGCTAGGCAAGCTCTAGGTGTGACTTTTGAGCTCACTGTGGTGGTAGTTTAGCTGGGCTACTACAGTGAGAAGAAGCTGCAGCCTAGAAGAGCTTTAACTGTACAGCAAGAAGTATTTAACACTCTTATTTCCTATGATTGAATAACCTTCTAGATTTTTTAAATGAAAGTGTATTCCTTTTCCTTTGTTCGCTTCTTAGTTAGTCTGTTTCTTCTAGGTTTTGTTTATATTAATAAATTGTACCTGACTCCTTTTTGCCCTACTTAGGCATAGTTGGTAATGTTCCTTTGTTTTTAATGTTAGACATAGATTTTTCTTTTCTCATCTTATTACTTATCATTCATATTTAATGCTGCACACAGAATTATCTTTTAGACTCTTTTTACCTTTTGATTTCTTATATTTAATGACACACCCAATTGTTTGATATCCTTTTTTTCCCTAGGAACCTGTCACTGCTCTCTATTTAGCTGCTTTGAACTAGCTTTCATCTTTTAGTATTTAAATCATCTGAGTTCTCAAGTATCATACCGCATTGTTCCTCATTATTTACTCCTTCTGACTATAATGCCATTCTCTTCAAACTACTGCTACTATTTTCTTTGTTTCATGCTCTTTGTTTTTAATTTTCCAAGTCAGATTTACGCTTATTACATGACTCCCACACCTTAGCTATTGTCATTAACCTCAGATGTGAGACTTTATCAAAAGGGTTTTCAGAAGCTTGTCTGAAGTGTCTTATCTACAGTAGCTCGTTTGTCGCCTGCAACTGAGAAGAGTTATTGAATGACAGAAGGCTCCTCTCCCTGGAAGCTAAGTGCCCAACCCTCCGAGTCCTTTGTTTGAATGTAGGTCTCCAACATGGCAGTCTACAATAGAAACACTTGACAAAAGGATTGATTTTTACATCCAGCACTGGAAGAATGCATATGATTTCCATGTATTACATGGTGTATGTACTACGTAATTGGAAACATTTTTTTCTAGCTGCATTGAATATCCTGTCTGAAGCCTGAGCTATATTGAATGTGATTTGTATTATAAAAATGGCATTAACCTCAGAGTTAAACTCTCAGTACTGGCCATCACCGCCACAGAACTTTCCCAGATATTATGAATTGTTCGCTTGCCAACCAAAATCCCAATCTAAAGTGTAATTCCAAATCCAAAATTGTAAAGTATAAGTCTATGTAGAGAGCCTTATTGGACCTGTATGAGTTTTTCCTGTAGACACTTGAAAAAACAAACTTCACTGAATCTGCATTTACATTTAAAGATGCCTTAAATCCTGAGGATTCATAAGGATCAGTAAATAAGGAAATAAAGCAATGCCTTCAAAAAAGTCAGTGCTATGATTTGGTCCTGAATACTCTGGGTAACACTCTTTATTCAGTTTCAAGAAAAGTATTTCATCATTGATGAACAATGAAAAGGGAATACAGGGGAAATCTCACTAATTAGTAGAATGGGAAAAAATTGTCTACAATTACCAGTGTAAGTGTTTATATGGTAAAAGCATAAAAAATATCCAAGTAGCAAAAACCTGGAGATCAGGGACAGTTATTCTCTGTACCCTAGGCTTCAGAAATAAGAGAAATTTCCTAGAAGGCAGTAAATGAACTTCAAAACTCATTGTCATGGTATCTCCGTGTCCATGAAAATGCTAGGAAAAATCTCATACCCCAGTATTTAAGGCTATATTGAGCAACAGAGACCAAATGAAGACTTTTTGGAAACAAGGGTCAGAAGGCTTTTATTCCACCTCTACCTACATCATATTTGTCTAATGTATCTGTTACTTGCTTTCACCTGAGACTGTGTGCAACACTGATGACTTGAATGACACCTCCTTTTGGTGCTCACTGCAAATTTTGTTAATAGGAAATAAATTAAATCCATTAGAACTGCTGTATTCATAGCTGACTTTAATCAAAGCAGCTTTGAATCAAAACATAATCAAAGTTTTAGCCTTGAGGCTTCACAATCAAGTTAGACTGATCAAAGGGGAAAGTTTTGTGTAATGTTTAATCTAATATAATTGAGGACCTAACACAGGTGGTTTTGCTCTCCTTCCTGTTATCCTTCTTCATATGATCCTGCCCTTCATGTCTGTTTGTTTGACTGAACTTTCTGGTCTAGCTTGTTCTGCAGTTTGTTGCATGCTATATAGGATACTAACCAGGCACTGGAAAAAACATGGGTAGGACATCATGGCAGCCCACTTTTGAACTGGATTCTGTTTAGTGAAAAATGAGCACTTAGGTAAATTTTTGTTCTTGTACCTGTTTGCATGTTCCATTTCTGTTTTTTGACAGTGTGCTGATTTTGGCTGGGGCAGAGTTCATTTTCTTCACAGTGGCTGGAATATGGATGTTTATTAGATTTGAGCTGAACACAGGGTTGATAATACAGAGAT
>VZTN01029247.1:372432-403467 GCA_013400515.1 Erpornis zantholeuca | reverse complement strand
GGGCCTGGCACCGCTGGAGTCGGGGTCGGCTCCGCATCCCAACCCTCCCCATCCTCATCCTTATCCTTCCATCTCACCCTGATCCCCATCCTTACGCCCCACCCTATCCCTATGCCCAACCTCGGCGCTTTCCCTGAGCATGCACGTGCCCTCCTAGAAGAGAAGGATCCGGGAACGCCTTGGAGCTATTTCCAGTGCCTAAAGGGGCGTTGGAGAGCTGGAGAGGAACTTTGGACAACGGCATGCAGTGATAGGATAAGGGGGAATGGCTTCAAACTGAAAAAAGGCAGGTTTAGATTAGATATGAGGAGGAAATCCTTCTCTGGTAGTGGGGTGAGTCACTGGCACAGGTTGCCCAGAGAAGCTGTGGTTGCCCCATCCCGGGAAAAGTTCAAGGCCGGGTTGGATGGGGCTCTGAGCCCAGGAGAACCCCCCGCCCCATGGCGAACTGTTGGAACAACAGGTCCCTTCCAACCCCAGTTGTTCCAGGATTCCCCATATCATGGCCAACTCTCTAGTGCAGTTTCCCATTCAGTGACGCCAAACCACCCCTGGAACTCTACCTTGTTTTTGCGCTCTTTCCTTTAGTTTTGGCCCCAATAGCTCCAGACAGTCCCAGGGTTTCCCCAGATGGTTGCCCATGGGAAGAAGCATCCTGCCACAACAGCCTTGCCCATCCTTTGTCTCATATTAAGGTATTAAAGCCACTCAGTCAAATCTGTCAAGCAATCTGGTAAATGTTCTGACTGAAGAGATGGCAAATACCTCCTCTCACCCAGTTCAGCTGTGACTCGGGATGGTTGGTGCCTTTTCATCCCCGTGCCAGAGGCTGTGGTTCCATCAGTGGGCTGGCGTTGAGGGCAGTGAAATGGCACAAGATGGGTATAAGTGTCACACTGTATTGGGTTTGCATGGCCAGGTTTTGGCTGGGGGGGCTTCAGGGGTGGCTTCCTCCATGTCCAGCAGAGCCAGTGCCAGCCGTCTCCAGGATGGACGTGTTGCTGGCCAAGGCCAAACCCTTCAGCCATGGTGGTAACACTTCTGTTATAACATATTTAAGAAGAAAACAAAAAAGTTACTGTGCAGATGGAATTGCAGCCAGAGAAAAGTGGAGTGAGAATGTGTGAGGGGAACAGCTCTGCAGACACCAAGGTCAGTGCAGAAGGAGGAGGAAGAGGTGCTCCAGGCTCTGGAGCTGAAATTCTCTTGCCGCCTATGGTACAGACCATGGTGAGGCAGCTGAGCCCCTGAAGCCCATGGAGGGCACAGGGATGCAGAGATCCACCTGCAGTCCCTGGAGGACCCACACTGAATGGGGCTGTGCCTGAAGGACTGCACCCCATGGAAGAGTGATCCATGTTGCAGCAGTTTGTGGAGAACTGTTGCCCGTGAGGTGGACTCACGTTGGAGAAGTTCATGGAGAACTGCTTCCTGTGGGAGGGACCCCATGCTGGAGCAGGGGAAGGACTCCAGTTCTTCTCCCTGAGTATCAGCAGGGAACACATGTGATGAACTGACCATAACCCCCATTCCCTGCCTCCTGCTGATGGGGGAGGAGGTCGAGCTGGGCAGGAGGGAGTACTGGAGGGACGGTGTTTTTAAGATTTATGTTACTTCTCATTATCCTGCTCTGATTTTGTTAGTAACAAATTCAGTTAATATCCCCAATTTGAGTCTGTTTTGCCCGTGACGGTATTTGGTGAGTGCTATCTCCTGGAACTTATCTCTACTCATGAACCTTTGTTATATTTTTTCTCTCCCCCGTCCAGTTGCAGAGGGAGGTGATAGAGTGGCTTTGGTGGATGCTGGGCATCCAGCCAGGGTCAACTCACCACACACACAGAAGAGCAGGCAGCAGGGTGTGCTCTTACAGGAAAAAGCTGATTTATTTGGAATGGTTGCTTTGGAATGGAGGATCAGATCTTCTGAGCATGACAGCTCATCATTGTCCAGTTGCAAAAGTCCTCCAGCATCTCCACTTGGAGCAGGAGATGTTCCACAAGCTTGTGCCCCTTAGTCCTGCCCAATCACATCCCGGGTAAGTGGTTATTCATTACCTTAAACTACCTACATAATAGCTCTAAACTGTCTTAAATATACACATTCCTCTCTTGCAAATGGACTGTGTTGTTTGGGTGATGCTGCAGCAGGAACCAACTGGGGAGGCCATGGGATCATAGAACCAGATAATCATTTAGATTGGAAAAGACCCCTAAGATCAGCAAGTTCAATCCATCCATCATCTATCAGATGCCCAGACCCTCCCTGCAGGGTGGGGACACATGGAAACATGCAGGTGATGGTTTTCCATTGACTTTAGGTGCAGCAGGAGCTCCTGGGGGATGATTCTGTCATTCGGTGATCCTCAGGCCTGTCCCAAAGCTCCTGAAGCCACCACTCAGATGCTTTCCTGGGAGTTCAGTCCATCAGTTGGTTCAGTCTGTGCTGCAGGAAAGAGTTGGGGATACCTGGGCCACCCTGGGGCTGGATGTCCACATGCACTGCATGTGCCTGGGCACAGTCCTGGCTCCCAGCCACACCAAAGTCACACCCAGGGGCAAAACTGAATTTTATCATAGAATCACAGAGTCATCATTTGTGCTGGAAGGGATGTTAAAGACCATCTAGTTCCAAACCCCTTACACTAGACCAGGTTGCTCAGAAGCCTAATACCTGCCCCATACTTCCAGGTATGGGGCAGGTATTATCCTTCTATCACACTTAAATACTGTAGATGCTGTTAGAGCAGACTCTGAGGAAAGGGATCACTGTGGTCAGCCCTGGAGGGTTTTTGCCAGTGGTCCTGGACTGTTCCTGGAGGTTTCTCAGTCTGTTCTTGTGGCCAAGGAACACTTGCCTGTCCTGGCTTCTCCATCTTCAAGGGACCTTCCCCTGTCCTGACTGCTCCATCCCCAACCCTGGCTTTGGCATTGCACAAACTAAGGCCAACTGCACTGTGCAGAATCAGCGAGTCCAGCCTCGCCTGCCTGACCTTGGGTGAGGGGAGGGGCAGGCCTGGGATCCCATGAGGGAGGGAGGTGGTGGGAGAGAGCGTCTCAGTGCAAGGACAGGGATAGTGCTGGCCCTGAAAACCAAACGGCTCAGGTTTGGTAGGGCAGGGAAGGCACATTAAGGAGCACTCCAGACACCTAGCCCAGGGCATTCCCTGCCTGGGCAGGACACTTGGCTCTTGTTTCGTCATTCCACAGCCACCAGGAAAAGTGGATCATGGGTATGGACCAGAGCCAAGAGATTGAGGTGCAGGCGGAGAATTTCCAAGAGCCACGAGCTGGTGCAAGTCCTCATGGGAACATGTGAGATAACCAAGTAGCAAAAGGCACCAGCAGAGTCCAGGCGAGAGCAGTGCAGCCACAGCCAGAGCAGCATGGCAGGGCTCCACGTCCGCTCCGTTCTGGTGACTGGGGCCAACCGGGGCATCGGCCTGGGGCTCATCCAGCATTTCCTGAGGATGCCAAACCCACCCCAGTGGATCTTTGCAGGCTGTCGGGACCCCAAGGGACAGAGAGCGCAGGTGAGACTGGGCAGGGGGAGATTGGATCAGGGATGGTGTTTCCAAGGGGCTGGAGCTGCAGCCAGGCACCTGCAGCACAGGTCAGCTGGGCTGGGACACCATAGGATCAGTTGTGCATGGGATGTGTGGAGGGGAGAATGGCACATGGCAGGTATAGAAGGCACAGAGCCTTCTATGTGATGTGGCAGCTGGAGCAGGGTGTTGGGCACAAAGTGGTGCAGGGACAGAGATAGAGTGGCATGGGCTTGTTCTGGGAAAGGCTGAGGCTTTGCACAGCCCCTCCAGCCTCTCCGTGCCTACACAGTGTCCTCTCTTACAGGAGTTACAGAATTTGGCCTCCAAGCACCCCAACATCATCATCATCCCGCTCGGTAGGTGCCCTGAGCTGGGGATCCTTTGCCCCAGTTCCTCTGGCCAGTGCCCAGGCTGGGCACACCCTGGGAGCCCCGTGCTGGGAGGGAGCTGTGCCAACAGGCTGCTGCCTGTGGGGCCATCGGGCACTGCTGCCTCTGGGGAACAGAGGGGATTCCACCATGGGGACATGGGCTCTGACCTCCCCTGTCTTGGCTTTGCAGAAGTCACTGACCCTGCCAGCATCAAGGCAGCTGCAGCCAAGGTTGGGGAGCATCTGGGGGGTTCTGGGCTGAACCTCCTCATCAACAACGCTGGAGTGGCCAAGTTGAACTCACTTGATACTGAGACATTGAAGGACATGACCGAAATTTACACCACCAACACAATTGGGCCCCTGCTGATGGGCCAGGTGAGACCCTCACCCAAGCTCTACTGTCCTGGGGGAGCATGAAAGGCTGGTGGGAGGGGCTCCTGCCTCCACTCTGGTTACCAGTGGGCTCTCAGTTGATGAGAAGCTCGTGGAGCCAAGGGCTGGAGCTCAGGAGCTGGAGTCTGGTAGGGAAGAGGAGGGGGGATGGCTCAGTGCTGGTGTCAGTGTTGCCCACTGTGGAAGGAGCTGCTGCCCTGCCCTGTGCCATGTCTGTGTGTGCTCCTGTCCCCTGTCTCCTCGCAGGCGTTCCTGCCCTTGCTGAAGAAGGCTGCCCAGGGGAGCCCAGGCTCAGGGTTGAGCTGCAGCAAGGCTGCCATCGTCAACATGTCCAGCATTGGTGGCTCCATTGCTTCTGCCTTTGGTTGGGACATGATGCAAGTCACCTCATACCGCTGCAGCAAGGTACTGTCTCACCTTTGCTTCCCCTGCCCCGGCCCAGCCATGGGTCCCCTTGCAGCTCCTCTTCCCCTCCCACCACCGTCCCCTCCCTGTCTCCCCACAGGCTGCTCTGAACATGCTGACCAAGTGCCAGTCCCTGGGGTACCGGGAGCATGGCATCCTCTGTGTCGCCCTGCATCCCGGCTGGGTGCAAACTGACATGGGCAGCTCTGCTGGACACACGGTAGGAATCCCACCAGGGCAGGTCCATCACAGCTCCTGTGCTGATTTTCTATGGTGGGGAGTTTCTGTCCTGAGCCCCTGGCCATCACTTCCTTGCCTGCCCAATTGCTGCTGGGGCTGCTCCCCCTGTCCTGGACCTGGGTGCCCCCATCCCCTCTGTTCTCTGTTCAGCCTCTCCCCTTGGGTGTCAGCTTTCCCTTTGCCCTGGAGCAGCTCTTTCTCCTGGCTCCAGCTGCTCTAGGGCCCTCAGCCAGGCCTTGGGCATGGGCTGCATCTTTCCCTCTGCCCCACAGCCCCCTGTGACAGTGGATGACAGCGTGCAAGGGATGCTGAAGGTCCTCTCCTCCCTCTCTGAGAAGGAGACTGGCGCCTTCCTGGATTGGGAAGGGAATGTCATACCTTGGTGAGACACCAGTTCAGGATCCTGGCAGCAGGACCCTGTGCCACTGCTCCTCCCTGTCTCACGTCCTCAATAAACTCCTGCTGAGAGCCCCCAGCTCTGTTGTGCATTGCGAGCTCACGGGACAGCCCCTTCCCAGATATCCCACTCCTCATCCCGGGATGCAGTGGTGCCCACAGCTGCCCTCGACCCACGGCTGTCACTGGCATCCCCATGAGTGACAGGGATCTGCAGGTCCCATGGCACTGTGACTGCCCTCTGGAGACCTCCCCTGCAGGAAACACTGGAGAAGCTGGAGCAGGACCCCTCTCCTGATAGGAGAGACATCTTCCGAGCCCCTGCAAGACTGGCTCTCTCCTGCCCAGGCTGAGGGGCTGGGGTCAGGGGGACCAGCTGCTCTCACCCCTCCTCTGGGGGATGGTTGGTCACACATGGCATAGAGGGGCACACGGTGCTCAGGCAGAGCAGAGGGATCCTGCCCCAGGCTTGGATGGGAGGTTTGAGACTGCATGTGGAGACGGAGCAGAGAGGCATCAGCTGCTAGAGTTTAGAGAGATGGGGGCTACATGGGGACCACAGGGAACAGATGGGGTGGGGAAGAAGAGAGAGGCTATTTCCCAAGCCAATTCCCTCTCCCCAGCAGTGTGGGGAGGGCTGAGGATGAGTGGGGTGACCGTGCAGAGTGGTGAGCCAACGAGCAGAGGCTGCAGCATGGGCAAGAGGCACCTTCCATCTGTCCATCACCAGGGCAGGCTGTTCCCCTCCCAGTCGAGGAAGGCTCCAGAGGTGTCCTGTGAGAGGCTGGCCAGCACGGTCAGGATGCCCCTCACGCTGTACTCCACTGTCAGCGGTGCCTGCAGAAAAAGACAATGGGATGTGACAGAGAGCAGCTCTTGGGGAGGGTGCATGCCCAGGAGCAGCATTTATGGTGCCCATGGGGATATTTTTCCTTACTGCCACACCTCTGTTCTCCAGGCTGGGTAGGGGAGACAGGGCTGGCTATCCCACGTACTCACAATGTTGCAGCTTGCTGCCTGCTCCCTGCCTGCTCTGCCACAGGTGATGGTCCTGGCAGCCCACAGCTTCACACAACATCCCCCAAGTGCCCCTGCCTTCCCCAAGACATGGGGATACAGTGGGGGTCCTGCTGACCCTCCCCGGTACAGCGCGGTACCTTCTCTGTGCCCATGTCCGTCTTCACCCAGCCAGGATGGATGGCCACACACAAGATCCCCTTGTCCTGGACCTCCGCAGCCAAGCACCTCGTCACCATGTTCAGGGCAGCCGGGAAGATGCACAGCCCTGCCAGCACAGCCCAGAGTGTGGGTGGGCAGAAGAGGGGACATTTCCCAGCCACAAAATGTCTGTGGAGGTGGGAAATGGGACTTGGTCCTGGGACAAAGCATCAGTATGACCTGCCAGAAAGGCTCAGT
Source organism: Erpornis zantholeuca (assembly GCA_013400515.1). Lineage (NCBI taxonomy): Eukaryota > Metazoa > Chordata > Aves > Passeriformes > Timaliidae > Erpornis > Erpornis zantholeuca. The sequence goes on along the minus strand of VZTN01029247.1, from coordinate 396,697 downwards.
CCTGGCTGCTGCTGTCCTGGTCTTTGTGCTTTCACCTGGGAGAACCAGGCAGGGGGTGGGTGGCTGGGGCAGGGGGTGACCCATGGGCTCCCTCCCCTCCATGGGCCCTGTGCCTGGCACAGCATCTCCAGGACCTCCCCTGGCATCTCACCTTGCTGGCCCGGTACGGGTACATGGGGGCCCCTGGCAGCCCGAGGCACAGCCCGATGGAGCCCAGTTTGCTGGAGATGTTGATGGCAGCAGCCCTGCTGCAGCTCAGGCCCTCCTTCCCCACACCCTTCGCTGCCTGCTCCAGGAGTGGCAGAAATTCCTGATGCAAAGACACCAATGCTCCATTAACATGACAGACCCCCTATTTGAGGACCATCCTGGAATGCTCTGTCACAGACTGTGGGCAAGCAGCTGGACAGACACTCCTGGCAGAAGGGCAGGGGATGGGCAAGATGTCCCAAGGAGGGGGCAGGCTCCAGCCTTTCCCCTCCCCAGGGAAGGATCGAGCCAGTATGGTGCAGGCATGAGCTCCAGATGGGGAAGGACAAAGCATGGGGGATGCTGGGCTTGGCTAAACTGCTGAGCTCCTCTGGGTGGGCAGGAGAGATCCATGGAGGTGACTTTATTCCCATTAGGGAACATCTTCCCAGGCAGGAGAAACCCAAAATGTTCAGACATACCTTGACAACCTGGAGTGGCCCAACCACGTTGGTGGCAAACACATCAAGCATCTCCTGCGAGTCCAGGGAGTGCAGTGTGGCATGGGAGCTGATGCCTGCATTGTTGATGAGCAGGTTCAAGCCCTGGTCTTTCAGATGAGACCCCACAGCCTGCCTGGCCCCTTGGATACTGGTCAAATTCACTGTGTCTGCCAGGGAAAAAACAAAGTGGAGGATAGCTCTGATGTGTCACATGGCACCCACTGGAAATTGTCCTGTAGCTGGAGCCAGTGCTTCTTATCCAAAAAGGATGCAGCAGGTTTAGCAGATTAAGCACATTGGAATGAGCAGCAGTGTGTCCTCACCTCTTGGTTTTTCAGCCTCAGCCAAATTAAACCTTAATTCAACTCATTTTGGGTCATGTGGGGTCTACTGGTAGGAAAAACTTGACTGTATTTGCTTTCTGTATTCAAGAAATTTATGATCGTACAAGGGATGCTTGGTCCTTGCACACTGAGAGTCCCAGGTTTATTTCCACAGGAAGCCAACACAGATGGGCACATTTTAAGGACAGATACTGTCTTTGGGGAAAAGAATCAAACTGTTTGTCAAGCCCTCCTGTACTGCACAGCAGCTATAGGGGCTGTTAACATAGAGGAGGGACATTCATTTAATTAGATTACACAAAGATCCTTTCTGGTTTATACTGTTCTGACTGATCTTTTCAAGTTATCTTTGCTTCCTTAAACAATTCGTGCTTAAATTAATCTTCCACAGCACAACTTCCCATAGTTTTGCGGTCATTTGTGTGCAAAAATCCATCCCTTTTCCTTCTGTTTAGATTTTTTTTTCTTCATGCTGTTACCCACAAGGTTTTGGAGCTGACAGATGAGCTGAGGTGAGTACAAGTAATAAATTTGGTTAATAAATTTGGTTGGTAAATTTGCAGTATTTGGTTGCAGGCTCTGAGTCTGAACTTCCCCATCCCTACTGACCAAGTTGTGGGGACAGCCCCTCTCAAGCAACAAGACACAACTGAAACTGGGCTGACAGGGATAAGCTTCCCCAGTGCCTTCCTCTTTGCTTAAATATTGGTATAGCTTTTGAAATTCTGCCATGATTGAACTGTAGGATTTTTCTGACTTAGGCAATAAAAGTGCTATTTTTTTTAAGTTTGTGTCCAGCTGTCAGGGTTGCTTGTTAGGATTTACATCCTCTGTTGGATGATCACCAACTGAAGTGGCCATTGTTTGTTTAAAAGGGTCATCTAAATACCTTCAGGATGTGAAATGGGCTGTTTAGGCCAACATTAAACTTTATTTATTGCCTTTTAATACCTCAGGTATACCAGAGAGCCCTTAAAACCATGAATATTCACGTGTAAGGGCAGGTTGGGGTGTGCCCTTGTTCCCATGCACGTTTCTGTGTCTGTTTTTCACAGATGCCAGTGTGATGAGCCTGCTGGGAGTGGGGGACTGCAGGGCTAGATTCCTTTTTTGCAACACTGTGGCCCCTGAGCTGTGTTTCTGTTCTCATGCTTAGGCAAGAGTGACATAGCAAAGGTTTCCAAGGCGGAAGATTTCTTTCTTGGAATATCCTGTACACTGATGGGCAGTAGAAAAATCCTTTTTCCTGGCATTTTTAACTAGCCTGATGTCTTTATGCTGCTAAGCAATATGTGAGTGGCATTGGACTTGTTGCTACCTTGCGATGTGCAGTGCAGACCTTTGTAGATGTGTCCTGAAATTATTTGAGGGGAATACCATGGGATAATCTGCTGTGGGGCTGCTGTGAAGGGAAGGAGCCTTGGCATCTGAGAGGATCTTGCATGTGCAGCTGCAGGACAAATCACAGAGTGTAGCAAGCCAGGTGTACTTTGGAGTTACTTTTTTTTGGATAATGATGGGATGAAGTTCAGGGTTCTGTCACTCCACTACATGTGAGGGATCTTTTGGTCACATGGTGAATGATTAACTGCTCTGTTTGGATTAGCTGAGTCACTGCTCCAAGGCACGTGGCACCAACACATTTTTAGTTCTTATCCCCCAAATTTGCTGAAATAACTCTTGTCTCCCTGGAAGAAATAAGGATGGGAAAGAATGAGAGAGAATGAAGTGACAGATCTTACATATTTTTGAGGGGTTTTTTTAACTTTTAGAAAAATCCATGCCTGTTACTTTTTTGAAGACAACCCTTCCTTAATATAGAGCAAGAGAGCTTGAAGCAGCTTCTCTTTTTAAAAAAAGCCTTGTTGCTATTGCTATTTCAGAGCTTTTAAGCTCATTTTGGGACTTTATTGATAGTCTGGGGCTTGGGGCATATGTTTTTAGTAAAGATTGTTCATGTAGTGGCCAGACCCTTGAGGTGTTCCTTTTATGTTGGCCATCCTCTTCCCATCAGGTACTGCCAGCTTGGGCTCCCAGATCACTTACTTTTTATTACAGAGAAGGTGTTTTACTTTAATAATCTACGTAATAGCAAAAGAGAGATTTGCTTCCTCTTGGTAATAAAGCCTGAATTCAAGAATGTCTTATTTTCTAAGAAATATTAAAAAAACTGAACTTGAACTGAAATTATTTGAACTTTTCAGGTGTTTTAAAAGAAATAAATAGGTAGGTAGCTAGGTACAGATATGGCATAGCCTTGATTCAGTTTTCTTATTATTGGCTCCAATGAAATACAAGTATTTAGAAGCTCTGGTTGCTTCCCACCTCACTTATTACAGCCATGGCAATTCTGATGTAGGCATTTTCCCAAAACATTGCTCTTGGATTTGGATGTTCTTTTAACTGTTCATTAACAAAAGCAGCTGTGAGCAGCCCCCACTCTCTCAGACACAGGGGAATACAGGAAATTTCTGCCTCCTCGAGACATATCCTCAGCCTGGTGCTCCTTATGTCCCCACTCTTCACCCACCACTGTCCTCCCCAGCAAGACCCTGTCCCTGTCCAGGACTCTGGAAGCTTCTTTCCTGTGAATACCCCAACTTTGCCAACTCCAAATGCCAGCCTGGCTGCTTTCCCTTTTTCCCCCAGGTCTCTATGCTGTTTCGGTCCATTTGCTGCCTTGTGCTTCTCCCAAATGCTGCTGAAAAAGGTCACTGAGTTTGGCCCACGTCCATGGAAGCAGGGAATGGACAAAAGGACAACTCCCCAGGATGTGGACATCCCATGCCTCTGGGTCAGAGTATCAGCTTGGGATACCAGGCTGGTCAGATTTCCCACGTGTCATTTTTAGCTATTTTTTTCTCTCTCCCTTTTTTACCAGAAAGAAATGCTGACCATGGCCACCTCCAAGCAGATCCCAAACCAACCCTCCTACTTAGGAACCATCCAGGAGGTTACTGTGCCCTGCCTTTCTTCACTTTGCGCACCCATGTGTCCCAGCCCAAAACCTGGGCACTATATTTGGCATCTTTGGGGAGAAATGTCATGCCTTTCCCATGAAACTTGCTCAGCTGAGGTGTCTGGACCCACCTCTGAAGCCAGTTTGACTGCTCCAGCCAGAGCACAGGTTAATTTGGGGGGAGAAGCTTGCTCAGGTGTGCATGGATCCCTCCCCACAGATCCCTCCCCACCTGGCAGGGCTAGAGCTTCCTGGAAAGCTGCCCTTGGTCCCACCTCTTAAGTCAGCAGAAAGCTGGAAGCAATGTTGGATGCTAGGAGAAAGGTTGCTCCATACCTAGCTGGACCAGTTTGATGCTGGAGTGCTGGGCAGCAAGTTCTTGTAGGGCCTGGAAATAAAGTGATGGAGCAAGGGAGGAGGTTAAGGGCCACCAGCAGCACAGGCAGGTGTCCCACCCTGCTCCCAGGTCACTGAGCCAGGGTGGCTTTGCTTTCTTTGGGGAAAGTGCACAGGGCCATTCCCAGTGGATGGGGTAGGGTAGCAACCCCACAGCTGGCAGGAGAATGGTGCTGCTGGGCTTAGGAACTGCCCCCCATCCTGAGTGATCCCAACACAGAAAAGGAGTTGGCTGGCCATTGGCACAGCCAGGAGTGAGTGCTGAAGACATGTCTGCCTCTCCAGCCTCATCCCACCTGACCACATTGGGCACTCCCTTATCCAGGGCTTGGGGGGGTTATGAGACCCCCAGAGCACTCCTGCCCCCACTGCTGGGCTACCCAGCCAGGGCAGCAAAGCCAGCAGGGCTGTGGGGACTGTGGATCCCCGCTGCCCACCTGGCTCAGCACCATCCCTTTCCCTGTGCCCACACTGACCTTTGCTCTTGGACCCTTGGGGTCACGGCAGGTGGCAAAGATGTGCAGGGGGGGCCGGGGGCTGGCGGCGAGCTGCCGCACAAGCTCCAGTCCGATGCCCCGGTTGGACCCTGTCACCAGGACACTCCGAGCCAGCGCAGCCATGTCCGCAGCCTCCACGCCGGGCGGTGACACCTGGCAGGATTGCCGCCTGCTCGGCGTGAAGAGGAGCCAGGCACAGCCCAGGGTGTGGCTACGGGCACCTACGGGGATGGGGACTGTGCCAGCACCTGGCCCCTCGCCTTCCCCAAACAGAGACAGGGTCCTGGGAGGACCAAGGGCTCCCTGACATTTGGCACATGGGGCTGCATGTCACCTGCATTGCCCAGATTCCCACCACTATGCTCTTCTAAAGCCCCAGCTCCCAGAGTTTCTGTAACAGCAGAAGGGTCCACCTCTTCCACAGGCTTAGAAGAGCACTACCAGGAAAAGGAGAACAGGTTCAAACCTGGCTGCGGCCAGCAATCTCCCAGTTTGGGGGGTGAATTTGGGATGGTTGAATTCAGGGATTCTAATCCAAAGCCCAGCCTGGGAAGCACAGGGAGCACAGTTTGTGTACTGCGAGTTCCACTCCTGCCAATACTTCCCCCCAGGTCATCCAGGAGCCAGCAGAGAAGGACCCCTCCACTCCCTGTAGCCTCAAGCACCCACTGCTGGGGCTTCAAGCTCACATCCATCACCTTCCTCCTTGCTGGCGGACATTGCTGGATGCTTATAAGCCTAAGAAGTGCCTGTTAAGCCAATGATCCTGCAACCAAGGCCAGCCCAAGGACATGGAGTTTTAGGATGCGGAAGTGTTAAAAGAAGCGAAGAGCTGCCATGTAGAAAACCTCAGCTGAAACAGAAGAACTGGGGCAACAGGAATATGAAGTGGGGGAGAAAAAAAGAAGAGGAAAGTAGTGGGGGTGGGTCCATCCCATCTGGCTGTGCCCAGTGGGACAAACCTGTTGCTTAGTCTGGCAGGGGGGACAAAAGTCTCTATTAGGTGAGCAGTTCGACGTTTGGCAATCACCAAAGAAACACTTGGGAGGTGGTGAAGCGCCCCCACATTTGGAAGATGAGCTTTCAGGTGACAGAAAGCATGGAGGGGAGGAAGCAGTGAGGTTTTCTTCTATGGTGGTGGACAGACGATGACCCCCATGAGAGGTTAGTGTGCTGGGTGTGGATTTGGATGGTGTTGGAGTTGGACCTGCTTGACGTTCTTGCAGGTGTAATCACCTGCACAAACAACTGCACTGCACAGACTTGCCTGCTCTGCCAACAGCATCCAGAGCGGAACTCCCATTAGGAACCAATAAGACTGGAGTTTCCTCTTTTCCTTCCAGGCTCCTTGGGAAGGAAACAACAGAAGCAAGCAAAGAGGGCTGCAGGACCAGGAATGGCCACAGGCCAGTGCCAAGCAAGGGAGTGACCTTTGGAAAGGGCTGAACAATGACTGATGTTGGCCAAGGACAGCAGCACAGGCATGCTCATGGCTCGGGAATCACAGCCCAGGGCCAGAAAGGGTGCACCAGGGAAGAGATGAGACCAGGCTACAAGATCCCAATGTTATAGAGGCACCTGGGAACCATCCTGGTTAGAAGGGAACTGACAGGACTCTGCTCCAAGTCCCATCAGGAGGAGCAGGGTCAGCAATGACTTCAGAGCAGATTGCCCAGGGCTTGAACCTGACCTTAGAACCCTCCAGGGACCCCACAGACTTCCCAGTCCCCGTTTCAATGCCTGACTGTGAATCGCCCCAAACTGGGCCAGGAGACACTTCAGAGACAGAGTCAGGGAAGTGGATATTTGCTTTATTTGGCGCGCTGGGTGTGTGGGGATTCCAAACACACACACAGGTACTCTCTGCAACACAGTATTATGGGTTAAATTATGAATATTCATCACATTCCTTGCGACAGGCGTGGTTATAAAATTATTCCTCAGAAGTCATTAATATCATTAGACTACATGCCACGCATGCCCTGTGTGTCCTGGTGGTCACACTGAGGAAGGCTTCTCCTCTTCCTCGGGGGTCTTTCTGATGAAGATAAATAGTCTTCCTTACAATGCAATTTTCACCTTTCTCCCTGGGGCATGCCTAGTCCTTTGAGGAATGATTCGGCGGTTTCTGAGATGATCCTTGTCCCTTCTATCTTGACAAGATTAAGGTGAATTCGGCTTCTTAGGTTTTGTAATTAACATTTGCTGTCTGAACTAACATTTGCTGTCTCTCAATAGTTAACTGTGCTTACATGAGTTAGCTATTGACTGCCCCTCCTCAACTGTCCTCAGAGTGATTTTTTTTGGTCAGCATGGCACCTCCCCTGCGTACATGCAGTGCCCCTTGGCCTGGGTGCACAAGGCCCTTCCCGTGAGCTCCATGACCGCAGCCATGCAGCGACCCCTCCTGCATCTCATAGCCTTGACCTTGACTCCGCAGATCCCTGCAAGGACCCTGTAGCCATGACATCCCCCAGCAGGGCTTTGTTCACCACTGCAGCACCCTCAGCTCAGCACCCGCCAGCTCCTGCTCTGCCACAGCCCCTTCTGGGCTGAGCCACACAGCTTCCAGCTCCCTCCGTGGGAACAGGCAGCATCATTGTTACAAAATAGGGAATGTGTCTGTCAGTATTATCTTAAGCCAGGCTGTTCTTTGATGTAAGACCTTTGCATACTTTCAATCCTAATCAGCAGGAAAGGAGACCTAATCGCTGGAGGAGGCAGCAGCCAGCATCCCTCACTCAAGGACATTCTCGAACTAACAAGATTTAAGGATGACATTGCTAACTTGGCAAAATACTCCAGGTCCGTGTATCCTAGAGCTAAACTCTCTCCATTGTAACCCTAAAAATCACACTTATAGACCAAAACGACCCTGCCCAGGTTAAGACCCCTCCCCTGAGCATGAGTAGAAGTTAGCTGGGGTTACATGATATGTATGGAAAGTACTAATCGATCCTAACAGAACGGTCGTGCTTCGCAAGTTGCTAGCTCTGAATTGCTGTGACATAACAGCACGGAAAGTCCGGTGGGGTGTGCTGAATTTGTGGAATACGACTGAGCACCCAGGCTGGGGCAGTTCTGAAATAAACACTGTCTCACTCGAGGGTGTCATTATCAGCTCCTTGCACCCCCAGGGCACGAACCCGATTTTTGGGGCAGCATCCCTGCGCCTGCAGGGAGGGCACCACTAAAATGGCGGCGCCCACTGAGGCTTCAGCCCGCNGGCCTCGGGGGGTTCGGCTGCTGGGTTTGGCTTCCATGGCCCGGCCGGGATCCGCGGGCACAGGGGAGAGGGGCACGGAGAAGGCAGGGTGGGAGGGTGGCGGTGGCAGTGCGCTGGTCGCACCCCATGCGGGCCCGCGGAGGGATGCCGGGCAGCCGGCGGCGCTGCCGGGCACCGCTGTGTCCTCACCCCTCCTCGGTCACTGGAGAGCAGTGTGACTGGGCAGAGGCTCTGATAGGCCCTGGGGCCTCCGCATTCTGTGCTGTGAATACTCCTATGTTCCTATGGGAATTCCCGTCTCCGCGCCACTGCCGGCTGCTGGGATCTCGTCCTCCTCCGTGGATCCGCATTGCGCTCCGCTGTCAGGGACAGCCCTGTGGGACACGGGCGGTGCTGCCCTCCAGGCTGTCACCTGCTTCTGCTGTGCATGTGGGGATGTGGGTCCCCTCAGGGAAGGCTTCCAGGCATCATTAGAGCTGTCTCTGCTTTGAGCAGGGAAAGTGGACAAGGTGGTATTTAGGGGTCATTTCCAAACTTGGCTGTTCTATGCTTTAGTCATTGAATCACAGAATAGTTTGGATTATAAGGGACCTTAAAAGCTTGTCTGTTTCCAACACCTTGCCGTAGGCAGGGACACTTTCCACTAGACCATGCTGCCCCAAGCACCATCCAACCTGACCTTGAACGCTTCTAGGGATGGGGAAGCCACAGCTTCTCTTGGCAACCTGTGCCAGGGCCTCCCCAGCCTCACAGGGAAGAATTTCTTCCTGATATCTAACCTAAATCTCTTACTTTCCAGTTTAAAACTATTCTGCTTTGTTGTATCATTATTTGTCCATGTAAAAAATTACTCTCCCTTGTTTTATCTCCCTTAAATACTGGAAGGCCATAATGATGTCTCCTCACCTGCTGCATTTAATCACCTTGAATGCTTTGATGACTTGGCCGTTCCTTTGTCACCAGCAAGGCCAACACAACCCACTGAGTTTAACATCTGTGTGAATTTGATATTTTAAAACAACGTGTTTTCAAAGAAAAGGTAACTTGAGGTAGAGCCCCTGAAATCAGGAAGGTTGGGGGAGAGGAAATTTTGGGTTGGGCCACCACTATTTGTGGCAGACTGATGGTTGAACTGAGGTGTCTGTGAGTACTTAACGGTGTGAGGAGAGCCTTTCAGGAGTCGGAGACAGTGATCCTGATGTTCACCTTGAGCTGACAGCACATCAGAGTGTTGTTTGTTGTTGTTTGTTCAGACTGCACTGAGGTTTTGCCGCATTGCTGCCACTTGCTTTGGACAGTGGCAACTTCCAGCTTCCAGATGGAGACCCCGCTCACCGCCAGCCAGATCCGGCAACGGTTCATTGACTTCTTCAAGGCAAACAAGCATACCTATGTGCACTCATCCTCTACAATCCCCCTGGATGACCCCACACTGCTCTTTGCCAATGCTGGTATGAACCAGGTAGGATTCCCACCCTGGTGCTGCGGTCCTGCAAACATATCCTGTTGGAACCTGTGAAGCTGTTTGCAGAGCTGTTGGGAAAATTATTGTTTTCTCCATCTTCCTTCTGGTCACAGAGAGATGATTGGTGTGTGCACTGGAGTCCTCTGTGCTCTCAGAAAATTGGCAAGAGCACTGGAATAGGTTCTTGTGGTGGGAGCTCTGCCAGTCTCCCTTCCTTGATCCTCGGTACCATAGCAGTCCTGGCAGAAATGACTAATGGTGTCTTTGAAGAGCGGATGAGACTGGGCTGCTGCAAGGGCTCTGCTGCAGATCAGCACTCAGTTTTTATTTTTTGGCAGCTGGGTATCTAACAGTTTTCAGTCTGTTAGGAAGCCCTGGGGTTTGGTGGGCTCTAGGAACACTTGTCTGTGTGTGAGTGCTGAGTTCTAGGCAGCCTCCTCACAGACAGCAGCAGCCGATTTGTTTCTGAAAGGTGCTTTGGGTATGCCCAGACTAGTGATATCATAACATAGATGACACTTACTGCCTTGGTGTTGCTTGCAACATGTGAAAACAGGTTCTGAGTCCTTTTCTCAATTGCCCTTGTTTCTCTTCTCTCAGTTCAAACCCATCTTCCTCAATACCATCGACCCCTCACACCCGCTCGCTAAACTGAGCAGAGCCACCAACACTCAGAAGTGCATCCGAGCAGGGGGAAAGCACAACGACCTGGATGACGTGGGGAAAGATGTGTACCACCACACCTTCTTTGAGATGTTGGGATCCTGGTCCTTTGGGGATTATTTCAAGGTAAAACAGTCTGGGTGCAGCTCTGAATCTTGCACAGATTTATCTGTCTCTGTAAACTCAGCAGTGTGGTTGCCAAGAGGAAAGAGAATATGTTGGCACAGAGGTGCATGTGGCTGCTTTGGAATAAATGAGCTTGGAAACTGCCCCAACCCTGCAGAATGATTCGAGATTAATTACTTAAGGTTACAAAGCTGATTAAATTAACTCTGCTAGTTTGGAGTATTCAGGTAGAGGTTTTAGTGGCTCTCCTGGAGATGTGGGGATTTAGATGTGCTGCGCAGCTATGACTGACCTTCAAACAGGAGCGATCATAGAATGAGTTCCTTTCCCAAGCTTCTTGCTAGTGTAGTATTCAAATTCAGAATTAAAAGGCTTTTTGGAGGCAGTGAAAATGCTAGGACTTAACTTGGCTGCATCCAGACAGTCATATGAGATGTCTCTTGTGCCCTGTTCATTGCATGTATTAATTTGCCTCTTTCTCATGTCAAAAGTTGAAAGGTTTTTGGCTGCTGATACCTGCAGTAGCCAGTACTTTGGATGTTGAATAGGAGCTGTCTTTGCATTCACTTGCTGACCTCATCTTTGCTTCTGCAGGAACTTGCTTGTAAACTGGCACTGGAACTTCTCACCAAGGAGTTTGGCATCCCTGCTGAAAGACTCTACGTCACTTACTTTGGTGGAAATGAGGCTGCAGGACTGCAACCAGACCTGGAGTGCAAGCAGATCTGGTTGGATTTGGGGTAAGGCCTTTCACTGAGGAAGGTGCATGTTTTGATGAGCAACAGTAATTTATTTGGGTTGGATATTAGGAAAAAATTCTTCACAGAAACAGAACAGAAAAGGCTGCTCAGAGCAGTGGTGGAGTCACCATTCCTGGAGGGATTTTAAAGCTGTGTAGCAATGACACTTGGGGACATGGTTTAGTTGTGAGTTTGGCAGTATTGGAGTAACAGTTGGACTTGATGATCTGAAAGGTCTTTTCCAACCTAAATGTTTCTATGACTCTATGATGGCCTGTGTTATGTGGCAGAACACATATAACAGGAGACTTTAACAAAATTGTGTCAGAAATAATATTTGCAGGGTGTTGGAGCTTCCAAACCAAAGGGAATTAATGATATTAGATAGAAGGTACTGAGAGCTCTGGTTTCAAAATCTCTTGTGTAAGTTTAAGAGTCCTGCTTGGTCAGCTCGATGGGATGTCCTGCCCAGTGTGCTACCACTGACAGCATTTGAGAAGATCATGGAGTCATAGAACTATGGTTTGGGTTGGAAGGGACCTTACAGCTCTTGTTCCAAGCCCTGTCAAACCTGGCCTTGAATACTTCCAGGGATGGGGCAGACACAGCTTCTCTGGGCAGCCTGTTCCAGTGCCTCACTATGCTCACAGGGAAGAATTTATTCATAATACATAATATGCATCTGCCCTCTGTTAGTTTAAAGCCCTTTTCCTATCACTCCATGCCCTTCTAAACAGTTCTTCTGCAGATTTCTTGTAGACCGCTTTAGGTACTGAAAGGCCACAACAAGGTGATCCCAGAGCTTTCTCTTCTCCAGCTGAACAATCCAGATTTTCTCAGTCTTTTCTCAGAGAGTAGGTTCTTCATCCTATCGGTGTCTTCTTGCTGGTGGCATTACTGCGATGTTGTGTAAGTCCCTGTCTCCAACTGGGATGAGTGCCAGGCACCATTGTTCATCTGATCCCCTCAGCAGGGATCCTGAGTGTTAGGTGCCTGGATTGGTCTGTCTCAAGACTCTTAAGAATTCATCAGCACATCTAGGGAATTAGTGAGCTGTGGCTTCTCCAGCATAGCCTTTAGCTTGGGGAATTATTTTAGTTAGTCTCTGTTGTTCAATAAATTTCTTCTTACAGGCTGGCTGAGGGCAGGATTCTGCCTGGCAATATGAAGGATAATTTCTGGGAAATGGGAGACACTGGCCCCTGTGGCCCTTGCAGCGAGATCCACTATGACCGAATTGGGGACAGAGATGCTTCACACCTGGTCAATCAGGATGACCCCAACGTCCTGGAGATCTGGAACCTGGTGTTCATACAGTTCAATAGGTGAGCCAGACCTGCTTCCAGGTGAGCCAGGTTGCTCCAGCTCAGTTTGGGAGGCTGCTTGGCCTGTGCTTTCTTTTAACTGCCTATGGCTTACTTGCCATTCCCAGCAGCCAAGCACTTTTTGATGCTGTCCCCTTACCCACTGTTACAGAAGGGGTTGGTCATGCTGCTTTTGGGACAAACTGAGAGCATTTTCTCTGTTTATGTGCCAAGAGTTCATGGAATAAGTTGTTGTCTGCTCTAAGTTGTTGTTGAGGGTCTCGTTAACTATATTTTACCAAAGTTGTCCTTTGTGCCTGTGTCACAAATCTGATGGAACTAAATCTCATGGAGAGGAGAGAGAAATGGGGTTCCCCCTGCAGAGCCTCCATCCATAACCTTTCTTTGGCAGGGAAGCTGATGGGACACTGAAACCCCTTCCTAAGAAAAGTATTGATACTGGGATGGGCCTGGAGAGGCTGGTCTCTGTGCTGCAGAACAAGATGTCCAACTATGACACTGACCTTTTCCTTCCTTACTTTGAAGCCATCCAAAAGGTATGAACTGGAGCCTGGCCCAGCTGCATCCATTCCTTAAATCCCTGGGGAGATGCTTGGGGCTGGTTGGACAGGGTGGTCTCTGCTTTCCCACCTGCTGTGAGCCTCACACATTTTCACTTTGCTGAGGGTAGGAACCCAGGCTGGCACAGTAATTGCTGCTCTGGCACATGTTTCCAGGGGAAGACAGGACAGTGAATGGTGCAGCTTACCCAGTTTCTGTGAATTGTCCTGATGGACACTCCTTGGTCTTCTCCCAGTGGGAGATGCTCTGCAGTCTCCCATGGCAAAGTGCTGTTTTTTTCCATGTGGTAGAGAGAAACCCAGAATCAGTTTGTCCTTGAATCTCAGACCTGGAACATGCTGATCTGTAGAAAATTCCTGTAGACAGAAGGTCTTTGCCATAAACCACGACAGTCACTTGCAGAACGTGTGTGCTGCTGCTGCTGCATTGTCCTGGGTGGGGACCACGTTACCCATGCTGGGAGTTCTGTGTGCAAATCCGAGCCTCTTTTTTCCCTCCGTGGGGGAGGCAGAGCTTCCTGGCTGTACATCATGCTGGATAAAATGCAGGGAGAAGAGTCCAAACTCCTGCTACATCTAAGGAATGAGGTGCTGAGCTCCAGAGTTGGAATTGGAGAGCTGTCTTTCCTCAGGACTGTGTTAAGTCCACTGGCTAGACACAGTGCCTGTGTCCTTGTCTGCCTTCCTGCCATGTGCTGGGAGCCTGGCTGGAGGGACTGTGCCCATGTGGGGAGGTTTGCACCACATGCAAGCACTGCATGGTTACAGCAGTATCTTTCCCTAGGGTATGGATAAAAACATCCTAAAAGAGGAAAGCTGGGACCATCTCCTGTGTGACAGAATTTGAAAGGTTTCTTGGCTGGGCAGGTTATGCCAGGTTGGAGTCCTTGAGCCAACGTGCAAAACAGATGATTTCCCTGTATTCTCTCGCTGTCCCTCTCTCTTGGGCTCTTAATGATGGGATAAATTGGATTTTCTACCCCCTGGTCTGGAGAGCTTTTGGCCATTGAAATGTGGGCTGTGGCACCATGCAGAGCCCACAGCTCTGTGCCTCCCCTGGGTTCACTGAGTCACCTCTTTCCAAGAGGAATGTTCTCCTCTGTGACTGTGGATGGTGGGGTGGGCTTGGCTTCTGAGGCCCTTCCCTGTAATTCTGCCATGGTGCCACTGTCAATAATTGTACCCTCTGCCCACTGCCTTCTCTGCACAGGGCACAGGTGCCAGGCCGTACCTGGGGCAGGTCGGGGCCGAGGATGCCGATGGAATAGACATGGCCTACCGTGTGCTGGCTGACCATGCACGGACCATCACCCTGGCCCTCTCGGATGGAGGCAGGCCTGACAACACCGGCAGAGGGTAAGAAAGAGCTGCTGCATTGCCACCACTCCCATTCTCTTCAGCATGGCTTCCATCAGGGCTCTGGGATCTCCTGTGCCACCGAGATCTGTTTAGATTTGTCATTAAAGCAGTGGGTAGCAGTTTGCTCAGGATATTTGATGCTTGAATCACTGTAGTAAGGTTCACCCAAAAGGCAATGATGCACAAGTCTGAAGGTTTTTGTGAGCACCATTGCTGCTGTGCCTGGGTAGAATCACTGTGGGCAGACAGGCATAAAGCCGTGCTTGGTGCAGTGCTGCTGTTGAAAAAGCAAGGAATTTTGGGCTGGGGGAGGTTGTGCTGCAGGTGTCACTGGACTCAGTAAGCACTCGGTGAATGTGGATCACAGAGCTGGGGACAGGCATCCTCACCTGTGCCTTGCTGCTGCCGTGAGCAGCCGCTTGAGGGAGCACATGGGAAGAAAACCCTGTGCTCTTGGTGCTGGGAGGGGCTGCTGGTCGGTGGATGCTTGTGGAGCCCCTGAGAACAACTCAGATGTGTAATGTTTGCATGGGGGGCTCTGGTGTTCCCTAGGTACGTGCTGAGGCGGATTCTCCGACGGGCTGTGCGCTACTCCCATGAGAAGCTCAATGCTCCCAAGGGTTTCTTTGCTACTCTGGTTGATGTGGTGGTGCAGTCACTGGTAAGTTCTCCCACTCCACTCTATCTGCTGAAGACTTCCACTGCTGAGGTGTGCAGATCTCCATGTTGAAGGGCTTATCCTCTTGGGTCTGCAGGGAGATGCCTTTCCTGAGCTGAAGAAGGACCCAGATATGGTAAAGGACATTATCAATGAAGAAGAGGATCAGTTCCTGAAAACACTGAGCAGAGGTCGTCGCATCCTGGACAGGAAGATCCAGAGCCTTGGGGACAGTAAAATCATTCCTGGTAAGGCTGTGACTTCTGTCTGGGTGCAGCAAAAGGCTTTTATTATCTTAGATCACATCAGGGCTCAGCTGGGTGGGGAAATTAGAGGTGTGGAAGGCGGTGGGGGGACAAAGTTGAAGTCAGAAGACATCTCTTAGAGCTGATCCATCTGTCTCTCCTCTGGCCTGTGTTCACTTGCTCAGGTTTCTAAGCTCCCCAGTCACAGATCTCTGTGCTGTCAAGGAGGGGCCTTTTGGATGTTCACATTTTCCAGACCTGTTTGCTGTCCTGCCATAGCCAGTGGGGAGCAGGAAAGGGAGCAGTGTCTCATGGAATATGGGAGGTGACTCTTTACACTTTCTCTGCAGGCGACACTGCCTGGTTGCTGTATGACACCTACGGTTTCCCTGCGGATCTCACCGGGCTGATTGCAGAGGAGAAGGGCCTTGTTGTAGACATGGAGGGCTTTGAAGAAGAGCGGAAAAATGCTCAGGTAGGTAACAACTCCATGGGAAGCTGGTTTATAAGTGGGCAAGAAGAATTCCCTTCCTTGCAGTTTGCAGTCATGAGTTGCTCCTTTCTCACTGAGTCTGCTCACACCTCCTATGCTGTATGCTTTGTCCTGTGGGAAAAACCAGGACATCTGCAGTTGCTGTGGGACTTGTCTTTTCTGTACAGCTGGGGTTGGTTTTAGTCACTAGCAAAGCCTGGAACCTTGAGCTCAGCCTTCAGACAGAGATAGCAGAGTGCTGGGAGCACCTCTACTGTCCTGTTCTGGTTAGGGAGGTTATTCCCTGTCCAAGGATCAGTATCCAGGCAAGCCTGCACCTTGGGTGTCTCTCGCAGCATGTTTGCTGCAGCAGCAGGGAGTGGCATTGGCCAGCTGGGTACATGTCTTGTCCTTACTGGGCTCAGGCCCAGTTGGTCTGCATTCTGGAACTGCCTGCTCTGAAGTCAGAAAAATGGGCACACTCCAGCTGCTGGCACACAGCTTTCCAGGGCAAAGCTCTAAATCAGGGAGTGCTGAGGGGTGTGAGCGAGATGTGCAACTAGGCTGGCATGCATTGGTGTTTCTTAAACCTTGGTATTTGACAGCTCATTTCTCAAACCTTGCTCATTGACAGCTCAAATCCCAGGGCAAGGGTGCTGGAGGGGAGGATCTCCTCATGCTGGACATCTATGCCATTGAAGAGCTAAGAGCCCGAGGGCTGGAGGTGACAGATGACTCCCCAAAATACAGCTATGCTTCAGATCCAAGCGGTACCTATGGTATGAAAAAACCTTCTCACAACCATGTTTTGCCCCTAAACCTTCCCTGGCATGTACCTCTGGGCTCCCCTTTCCTGGGACATGGAATTGGGAGTGGAAGGCTGTGCAGGTAAATAGTCTGCTTGTTGCTAATCCAGCAGGAAAAGAGGACAGACTTTTCAGGGGCTACTGTACTGTTGTTGATGCGTTAAGGGAATTCCTGTTCCCTGCAGCTTTGTATCTTCACATTCCTGTGTTTCTGAGCTGCTCCTTTGCTAGTGCTGCAGGAAACTGCAGTTCCTGCTTGGCCTGTTGGAGGGTCCTTGGCTTGCTCACTCTGGCTCTTCCTGTTAATTTTTTGATTTGATGGAAATTCAGGAGGCTGCAGGCTCATAGCCATGTGTGTGCTGACTTTTGCTGCATAGGTATGGAAGGCAGTGACAGTCCCTGCCTTGGAGGGCACTAAATGAAATTCCCAGCTAACTGTTGCCTTACTCCTCTCTCCTTATCCCCTGCAAATGTGGTAGCTGCCATGAGCTCCTGCAATAACTGGGAGGAATTGCTATGACATTCTGCTCCCATGTCAACAAGGTTTTCCTGTTTCACTGACACTGCCTGTCATCCTGGTGGCAGATTTCGGGAGCCTCGTGGCCACGGTGAAGGCCATCCGCAGGGAGAAGAAGTTTGTGGAGGAGGTATCCACTGGCCAGGAATGTGGGATAGTGCTGGACCGGACCTGCTTCTACGCCGAGCAGGGTGGGCAGATCTATGACCAGGGCTACATGGTCAAGGATGACGACAGCAGGGAGGATGTGAGTGGGCCTGAGAGCCTTTTGCTAGACTCAGTATGACTTGGGGCCTGGGCAGAGGGGGAGCCAACCAAGCTCCAGCAATTTCCCATCCATGTCAGGTATCAGGCATTGCACAAGGCTCCTTTCTGGGGATGCAGCATGGCATGGGTGTGCTGGAGTTTTGTTCGCCTTGCTTCTTGAGGAGCTCAATTCTGTGCTGCTATCACCAGAATGTGGATGCCTGTGGTGGTGGTGCTGGAACTGCCAAGCCCAAGGGCAGTGTTCTCAAGCCGTGGTGGGGAGCTGTTTCTGTGCCCCATCACTGTGCCCCGCCTTCATTCACTTCTCCACTTTGCTGTGTGCTGTGCCTGGGGACACTCAGCTTTCTCCAGCACACACACCACTCTGGCTCTCAGCTGGGACCTTTCCAGTTGCAGCTCAGACCTCTGGCTGGATGATATCTCCCCTTGGCCTCTCACCCTGCTCACATGGGGCATTTCCCTCTTTGTACAGAAAACAGAATTCACTGTGAAGAACGTGCAGGTCCGAGGAGGCTACGTGCTCCACATAGGAACTCTGTATGGGACCTTGAAAGTAGGAGATCAGGTCCTCCTGACTATTGATGAGGTGAGTTAAGACATGGTGTAACACGTGGGCTTGTCTCTTTTCTCTGGATTTTGTCTTGTTTCTTTTCATTGGTGCCACTTTGGGGGTCTGATGTTTGGGTCCTGCTTTCCCTGCAGCACATGATCAAGCAGTGTCTGGCTGATTTCAGGTGTCTCCTGCTTGGCACCTGGCTTTCTCCTACCATGAAGCAGATAATGCCCAGCTGGCTCAGAGCCACAGTTGCTGGATTTGCTGATCACAGGCAGAAACACATTTTAGGTCATGACTTGCAGGGGGAACATGTGTGGTACTGCATGGGGACAATAGCAGAGACCCTGGGCTGCCTGACCCACTCCAGACATTGCTCCTGTGAGCTCAGCTTGCTGAGTTAGTGCTGGGTTGAGCACAGCCTGATGCATTCTCCTTCCCTATGTAGGCAGCAGCTTTAGAGGAAGAGGGAAGGCTTCCATCTTGGAGTGCTTTTTCCTGCTGAGGAACAGAGATTAATATCTGTGTCCTGGTCTGTCCTTGGCCTCTCTCCACACAGGCCCAACAAGGGGACTGCCAGGGAAAAGCCATGCAAAAAAAGATTTGGTGGAGAACACCTGCTCCTGTAGCTGAAGCTCCAAGGCAGCAAGGGTGATCAGTTGTTTCTGGTGTTCTGGGCCAGTTTAGGATTCTGTTGGAGCAGGGCATTAACCTCCCCTTCAGATGCTGGAGGTGGTCATGGCTCCAGGGTGTGGGACACCATCTAACAGTGGCTTCCTCCCTCAGGCCAGGCGGAGACCAGTCATGAGCAACCACACAGCCACCCACATCCTGAACTTCGCCCTGCGCTCCGTGCTGGGGGAGGCTGACCAGAGAGGGTCCCTGGTGGCACCGGACAGGCTGCGCTTCGACTTCACAGCCAAAGGAGCCCTGTCCACCCAGGAAATCAAGACAGTTGAAGGGATTGCCAACCAGATGATTGAGGAATCAAAGGTGAGTATGGCTGACACATTGTACACCTTCAGGCCAGGTTTTGGATGATCTGGGATGCTGGGAGTTTGGCACACAGGAGGATTCTGAGCTGCTGGTGCAGTACTGTGCACAGATTGCCATCACCTCAGAGGGTTTTGAGTGGGAAAACCCCATATGGATTGTTCTGTTCATTAGTTTCAAGCCCTCTCTAGGGTTGGAGCATTCCCATGCATGCAGTAGTGTCACAACAGCTACAAGAGCCAGGAACCTTGGCAGAGTGTTTTGCAGGCCTGGCTGGATTTACACTGTGCACCCAGACACCCAGTGACATGTCCCCAGTGGCATGAGAGTTGCTCTGTCTGGTGCCAAGTGTCAGAGCAGACCCTGGATGACCCTGGAATCTGTGCTTGGAACCATTTGCATGTGCAGTAGCACACAGGGAGTCTGATCAGGTGGTATTGGGAGTTTTGAAGATGAGACATCTGCCAATAACTTTGTGATTCTTGCAGTTCAACAAACCCCAGCTCAGGTGAGGCACAAGACTTCCCTTCTAGGATCTTTCAGAGGAAGAAGTTTCCTGGGAATGTGAGCTCTCAGTCACAGCTGACAGGACTGGCTCTTACCCACATCCCTTTTCTGTCCTCTGCAGACTGTGTATGCCAAGGACTGCCCTCTCGCAGCAGCCAAAGCTATCCAAGGACTTCGGGCAGTTTTTGACGAGACGTACCCTGATCCCGTCCGTGTGGTCTCCATTGGCATCCCTGTGGAGGAGCTGCTGGCTGACCCCTCTGGTCCTGGGGGCTCCATCACCTCTATTGAGTTCTGTGGAGGGACGTGAGTACCTGGAGAGGCTGGGGAAAGTGGTGGGGTGGCTGAAAAGGAGTTCCTGTGGAGCCTGAGCTCCTGGGAATGCCATGAGCATACAATGGGCACAACCAGGGCAGAGCTAGAGGTGGTGGTGATGATGTGCCTTTGCATTCCCAGTCCTGAGTCAATCAGTCTTCAAAATGACCTTTTGCAGGCAGGAAATTGCCAGTATTGTCCCTGCCCTCACGCAGGGTCTCTGGCAGTGCTGGGAACACAGCCCTTGCTGCCCTTTCCTCACTCATTTGCTTTTAGCACAAGTGGTTTTTTATGCCTGTCCCCACACTGCTGCATTTTTCTGGCAGAATGGTTGTCTTATTTCTGTCCCAATTGTTGTTGAGATGAGAGGTAGACTTCTAACTCTAATGGGTCTGTCTGTGTTCTTTCCAAAGGCACTTGCGGAACTCCAGCCATGCTGGCCCCTTCGTGATTGTTTCAGAAGAAGCAATAGCTAAAGGCATTCGGAGGATAGTTGCAGTCACTGGGGCTGAAGCTCGGAAGGTAAGGGTAGGCAGAAGAGATCCTCTGTGAAATTCTGCCTATTAACCCTGTGCCACAGTTCCTTTTGTTCAAATTTGCACAGTAGCCCCTGAGGGACTCGTGGAAAAGGATGCTGCTGTTAGCAAAGGCTATGCTGGAAGCTGTGGCTGTACTACAGTCAGAGCAGGGAAGAGAGGGGAAGTCTCAGATATAGGTGTTGTGGCAGAGGGTGGGGTGGGTGTGTGGGATGGCTCCAGGGTTAGCTCAGGTTGCTTTTCAGAATGCCTGCAGACAGAGAGCTCTCGGCAGCAGGCAAGGTTGGCAGGACAGTGGCGAAGTCTGAGAACCCAGTCCTCTGCTGCAGGAGGCAGTGACTTGGGATGTGGGCTGGTGTTCCCTAAAGTGGGAGAAAGGGGTTTCATGGGGGAAGATGATTTCTCTTTTGGGGGGATATTGGCAATCCTGGCAAAGAAAAGAGACGGAGGCCCATGTGCCAGCATCACACCCTGGTTCTGGTCAGGTGCTGCCTGCTTTGGCCCTGTGGCTTCTCGAGAGTTACTAAGCTCCATCCTGGGGCATTCCAGCATTCCTCACCTCTTTGCACTCTGGGGTGACCAAGAGCCCAGCCTGCTCAATTTTCCTGCTTGATTTAACTCAGATTGTATTCTCGTAGGCCCTCAGGAAAGTTGACAGCCTCAGGAAACTGCTGTCGGCCCTGGAAGCCAAGGTGAAGGTCCAGACAGCTCCCAACAAGGATGTGCAGAAGGAGATCACGGATCTCGGTGAGGTGAGGATGGTAGCAATGCTCTGCCTCCCCAGGGTGAATGGGACCTTGACTGCCAGCACTGGGTGGTATTAATGAGGCCTGAATTCACCTTCCTGCTCCAGTCCAACAGTCCTGCATCCCATGGGTGCTGCAGCCAGCACCTGCTGCCTGTGGTCATTGGCACTGGGAGAGGAGTGGACCTTACTGGGCTCTGCCACTTCAGGCAGAGTTCACAAAGTGCTGCATCTCCTGCCATGGTCACTGTCATCTTTAACCTTCTCCACCTGCTTCTCTTTTGCAGACATTGGCCACTGCTGTTATCCCACAGTGGCAGAAAGATGAACTGAGAGATGCTGTTAAAGCACTGAAGAAAGTAATGGATGACCTGGACCGAGCAAGCAAAGCCGACATCCAGAAAAGAGTGAGCCCTGGGCTGGAATGAAGGACAGTGTGGGAGGGCTGTGAGGTGCTCCTTTGGGAGCTGCATTAGTGATCAGCATGGAAGAGAACTAATGTGTGGGAATGCCCCTCACATTGTTCAGCCTTCCAGCTGCTTCTGCTTCCTCCTGAAGCAGAATTAGCTCCATGCCTGTTCCCTGGGTTGAAGCGTGGCAGCCTGTTTCTGCCCTAACAGTGCCCCTGGATGCAGGCTTCCTCCTGCATCCCACTGGAGTTTTCTAGAGGAGGAATCGTGCACGACATGCTGTCTTGGAGGCCACATACCTGCCTGTCAGAATATATTCCTCCTGGTTTCATAGCATGAGGCTGCTCCAGGCTGGGCTCTGGGTGTGTTTGGGCACTTTGGGGGCTTCTGTCCCTGCTCTACCCAGGTGATTCTTGTATCTGTACACAGTGTGGGTGGTCTAGTGGCTGACCACTGTTGTCCTCAGGTGCTGGAGAAGACCAAGCAAGTTATTGAGAGTCACCCTAACCAGCCATGGGTCATCATGGAAATGGAAAATGGAGCCTCAGCAAAGGTATGGGAACATCTAATCTCTCTGTAACAACCTTCCTTCTGCCGAGGAGCAGCTGGGTGGTCTCTCATCACTTGGGGAGGCGGTTCAGTGCTACAGAGCTGTCCCTTTTGCCACCCGCTGTCCCTGAGAAGGAGCAGGGACCACTGAGATATTTTCTTGTGTCCCACTCCTGGACTAGCAGATGGGCTTGCAGGGGTGGTGGGTTCTTGAGTACTTGCTGAGCTTCCAGACCTGGTGGTGGATAGGGAGCCCAGCAGAAATCCCATTGAGTCCCAAGTAAGACTCATCCTGGAGCAGTCATGACACTGAAATGCACTTAAGGGACTGAGAACAGCAGGTCTGATGAGCCATGAAAGTCATGATTCTTGTGGCCGCTGCAGATCAGCTCTGGAAGTGGTGTCCTGAGCCAAGTGTGAGAGCTGCCCTCAGCAATTCTGCTCAGCTGAGTTCAAGTTCTTCCCTGGCCAGGGCTGAATCTGCTCCTTCCCTCCTCCACACACATTTTCTGTTGGATTGAACGCTCCCTTGTGTGCTCTGTGTCACAGTGCTGAGCCCAGTAAGTGCCAGGCAGCAGGGGCTGGTTGTGCCTGGGCTTAGACTGCTCTGGGCTTAATGCCCTGTTAAAATTTCCTCTCTGGGAGTCTTGGAGCTGATCCTGCTCACTCTCATGGTGGCCACCAGCATCACCATGATGCCCACGCTTACTGCTCCCAGTGGGTGCTGTTGGAGAGTTTTCCCTGGCAGAAGGGTGCATCCCATGGGAGGGCAGTGCTGGAGCTGTGCGTGTTCCCAGTCCACCCAGAGCAGCACTGCTTTGTTTGCCAGAGGACCCACTCCTGGGGCTCTGTGCTGCATCATGCTGTTTGTGCAAGTGAGGGATGATGGTCTCCTTGGGAGTAATGGAATGTGTGGCAATCTCCCTGGTTCTTCCCTGTCTGCTGTGTCTGATAACATTTGCAGCCTCTTCATGCTGTGTTTGAGTCCTCCTGGTTCCCTTTGGAACAGCTGTTCCCTTTTGCTGAGAGGAGCTTTTTCTCCTCCAGCCGGTACACTCAGGCAAAGGTTCATTCTGGGACTTACTCTGCCAGTTCCTGGATACCTCCAGGTGGAGAAATAAAAGCATTTTCTCCTTCCTACCTCAGGGTACACAGGCAGGGTTTATGTCCCCTGCCAAGGCTTCTAAACTGCCAGGAATGTGAATATGGCTCATGTTTGGGAGGAGGAGCATTGCAGAGTGCTGCTGGCTGGTTTAGTGCAATTCCTGATCCCTGAGGTCTTTGTGGGTGCTGTTGGGGCTGAAGCTGGGCTGGGGGCAAGCACAGCAAGGCAGTCATGCAAGGGTTTTGTTCTCTTCCAGGCCCTGAATGAATCGCTGAAGCTCTTCAAGACTAACTCCCCTCAGACTGCTGCTATGCTCTTTGCTGTGGATAACGAAGCCGGCAGGATCACCTGCCTGTGTCAAGTACCCCAGGTACTTGGCGAGACTGCATTGCTGCCTCTCCCTCAGCCTCCTTGGAGGAGCTGCAGCCTCCAGGCAGGAACTATCTAACATTACATTACACAGCCAGAACTGATTGGCGTTTGGCTAGAGCCACAGCCCTCGTGCTCGGGCTTATTGTCAGGCTGCGGAAGTGAGGGAAGAGTGGTGGGGTTGTGCTCTGCAAACAGGGAAGAGTCAGGACTTNGGGGGGGGGGGGGGGGGGGAGATTGCTGTTCTTCCCTCAGTGCTGACCATTGGGTTTCTTTTCCTGCCCAGGAGACCGCAAATAAGGGCCTGAAGGCCAGCCAGTGGGTGCAGGAAGTGTCTGGCTTGATGGACGGCAAAGGTGGTGGAAAGGACATCTCTGCACAGGCAACAGGCAAGAACGTGGGCTGCCTGCAGGAAGCCCTGAAACTGGCCACGGACTTTGCCAGGCTCCGGCTGGGGGAGCTGAAGAACTGACTGAGGGGGGGTACCCTGGCCCCTTTGTCTCCGTGTCTGTCCCCTGCGCGAGCTTCCGGTCAATAAAACGTCCCTGCCCCGCGCTCTGCGCCCTGGTTCTGCTGGCGGGGCGGGACGGGATGGGATGGGGTGGGATGGGAGGCCCTTGCCAGTCACAGCTTGTGCCCGCCTCCCGCCTTGGCCCGCCCCGTTCCCGCCCGCTCACGGTGTTCCGCCGAACATGCCGCTGGATCACCGCCGCCTGTGCGGCCCGGAGGAGTCGCTGCCGCCGGTACTGTGGGCAGCGACCGCGCCCGAGGATGAGGAGGACGAGGAAGGCGCGGTGGCGGCGCCGCGGGACCCTTGTGCCCTCCGACCGCTGTTCGCGCGGGCCGGGCTGCTGAGCCAGGCGCAG
>VZTN01029247.1:335645-372055 GCA_013400515.1 Erpornis zantholeuca | reverse complement strand
GCTGCGGGCCGCCCAGCGCCGCGATGCCGCCGCCGCTGCCACCGCCAGTGCCACCGCCGCCACCAGTGCCTGAGTGCCCGTGAGACCTGCGTCCCCCAGTCTGGGGATGGGGCATCTCCCAGAGCCCGCCCAAGCTGCCGGAGACCCCTGGGATTAAAATAAGTTAACTTTTAGACTATTAGAAGTTTATTAAGTTTAACTGTAACTTATTTGGAGAACCCCCAGGCCCAGCCTGATCCATGCCTCATGCTGCTCTAGACTGGATGAGCCGACCTTTGCACTGCTGGAGACCCTCTCGTGCTGCCCACACAGCTGCAGGCCCAAGAACTGTGCTCAGGGACAGTGAAATCTGCACCAACACCACAGGAGAGCAGCAGCAACACCCCAAAGCAGCTACTGTGTTTCAGGAGACCATTCCAAACTGGCACTGCAGGACCCAAACAGCCTTGCCCATTGCTGAAACCTCTCAAGAACAGCCTCCATACTGCCTCAGCAGCCAGAGCCTGCCCGAGACCTCCCTCCAAGCAATTTCTGGCACTGCAGGACCCCACATCTCATTACAGGGTGGTCACAGCACCAGGCTGAAACCCTTACTCTAAGCTCCCCACCATAACCATCTGTGCTGTCAGCATCCAGGCAGCACCAGGCAAGAACAACGTCATGACATGGACTGTGCATCCTTTGGACTTGCTGCCCAGGCAGTGCTTCAGGGCAGCAGAGTTGTGTTTTGTTAGTTTTTTCATAATAATAAATCATTTTTTTTCTGGTGAGTCTTCTGCCTGCATGGTCCTCCTGGGCCTCTGCCAGCCTTGGGCAGAGGTGGAAGGATGCGCTTCCACAGTTGGGGTCACATCCTCTGCTCCCACTCTACTTGAGTTCAGGGGGAGCTGGATGCTTCCTTGGAATCTGCTTATTCCTCGAGATGGAGTGGAGCAGGGGGTCCTGTCTGCCAAGCTGCACCATGGTGAGCTGGTAGGGAATATTCTGGGTATTTTCCATTGGGAAATAGAGCACAGCTGCACTCGTGCCTGTGGGTTGACCTGTAGAAAAGGCAGCATCCAAGAAAGCCATCAGAGCTGGGGGCTGTGTCTGGCAGCACATAAAACGGGGTACAAAAATTAAATGTGCACTTCAGTTGGTTAAAAACTGCATTGGAGCCAAATAACCAGAGAAAATAAATACAAATTATTTTTTCTTTCCAACACAATGTACTCTTTTACCAGAGCAAATTTGAAATATAGAACAAGGTTCTACCAGTGAGAGAAGGACGACTGATAAATGGAACGTGGAACTGAAATGCGACTCTGGGGAGCACAGGGGGGACCAGGACCCCTTGGGTGCAGGCTGGTGGCCCTCCTAAAGCTCTTACTGGAGTCCTGCTGGCCATAGACATGATGCCTGGCTGAGAACAGCTCATGGAAAACCAGTAATGAAAATACATTTGGGAGCAGGACACCCAGCCACAAGGGCTCCATCACCCCAGGGTTATTGGCCCTGTGTCTGGGCTCCCTCCCCTCCCCAGTAACAGAAGGGTCCTGGGAGAATATTCCTGTCCTGGTGGAGTAATGGTATGGGGGAATAATGCATGGGGCAGCCATCCCAGTACTTGGAGGATATTCCTATCCTGGGAGGGTATTAGCATGGAGGCATCCCAGTATTGAGAGGACATCCCTTTCCTGGGGTGAATGGCATGGAGACATCCCAGTGCTGGGAGGAATTGCTGACCTCCTAGGAGGGAATGGAATGAAGACATCCCAGTGCTGGGAGGAACCCCTGTCCTAAGAGAGAATGGCATGGGGCATTCCAGTACTGAGAACATACTCCTGTCCTGGGGCTAACGGTGTGGAGGGGTAATGGCATGGGGACATCCTTGTACCGGGAGGACATCCTTGTCCCAGGGGCAACGGCATGGGGAGGACCAGGCATTCTGGGTATTGGAAAGCCATCCAGACAGGGGAAGAGACTGGTACCGCTGTGGTGGGTACCCTGGAGGGTCCCATGTCCGGGATGGGGAGTCTTAGAGGCACCAGAAGGATGCAGGGGTATATCCCCACCTCAGTTAGAGCTGCCGGTGCCGGTCGAGCATCCCAGATGCCAGTCGAGCATCCCAGGTGCCGGAGCATCTCCCGGGAAAGGGATGCTGGAGGACAGCCGATCCCGTGGGGGAAGGGGTACTCGGGGAGGGTGGAGGGCCGGATCTGACCGGTACTCACATCTCCAGCCCGCGTCCCCGCTGCCAAAGAGCGTCATGGCCCCACTCCGGCCCCGCGCCCCACACTCTGCACCCCTCATCATCATCCTTCCAGCTCCATCCTCCCGCCCCCCACCTGCTGGAGCCTGCCCTCAGGATGTCCATCCTCACCCTCATCCTCCCTGGGCTACTTTCTTGGCTAACACTGCCCCTCCAAAACAACCCCATGTGCTAAAGATGAGTTCAGCCAAGGCTGGTCTTGGTTCCTGCAACTCCAGAACCCACTCCAGAAATGGACCTGGAGGTTCCACACAATGCAGGCAGGATGTGGGCTGTGGCTACAGAGAGTCTGGAGGGCTTAGGGAAGGAAAAAGAGACAAACTGCTGTTCCCAAAGGAGAGGGGGTCTTTATTAATGACTGGGCAGATGATGATGATGATGATGAAGGACCAGGTGATGGTGAGGAACCCACCAGGCTGTGGTATTCTCAGCCAGGTCAGGATGATGGCTCAGAGCTGAGCCTGATCCTCACCCTGAGCTGTGCCAAGGTCTGCACCCCCAAAGAGCCCCCTTGGCCCCTCATCACACTGAGACCACAGTCCTGACACAGCCCAGCTGCCAATCTGGGAGGAGGACACTGTTGTACCTGGCTATTGAAAGGGCATCTCCTGCCCAGGGTGTTGCAGAATGATAGTGACAGAGGAAGGCAAGGGGCAGAAGAAGATGCTGTTTCAGGGATGCTGACATACAGCACACCTCTTCTTGCCAGGTCCTAGTGCCGTGGCTCCCCTCAGCCCCTCATTCCCTGCACAAGTGAGCTGTGGGGAGATCCTCTTGAGCCATGGTCTGAGCTTAGCACAGCACCAGGGTCCTCCTGAGCCACAGGTTCAGCACAGCAGCCAGCGCTGGCCAGTTCCCAGGGCTACCAGCTCAGGGGTCTTGCTGCCACAGGGCGATGTGTTCCTGGGCTGCAACGGCATGTGTAGAGTCAGTGCCTCCCACCCCAGGAGAGACAAAGGGTTCTGGGCAGCGCTGGCAATAAGGGACAGACCCATCAGAGCTGGGGAATGGCACCCCCAGGGCCCAGCATGCCCAGGAAGGCACGGGAGGGCTCCCAGCCGCTCACTCACCAAACTGGCAGATGTACCGGTTTCGGGTCTTGCAGCGCTGGTCGTTCCAGTTGAAGGCGGCCGATGCTTGCATCTCCACACAGTTCCCAAACCTGTGTCCCACCAGAAGGATGGTGAAGCCAGTCAGCAGTGACACCGTGCAGAGCTCGGTGTCCTCTAGATCCACTTACCCCTGGTTGTCTGGCTGCCCGAAAGCAAAGCTGGTGAACGAGGATGGCTCACCCACATCCCAGCGGAAGGAAGCCTTGGATGTCTTGTAGGTGAGACCTGGGGGAGCAGAAGGTGCGTTGGCACATCTGACAGCACCTTGGGCACCCTGCGCCCTGACCACTGCTGTCTCTCACCAATCCAGAAGTTTCCAGTCTCAAAATCAGTGTCTGTCACTCTGTTACCCATCTCCAAGCGGCTGAGGTAGAAAGCCAGGATGTCCTGAACCTTCTGGTTTCTTATCTGGGCCAGCATCGCTCCTTTCTCCTGTGGGGGAGGGAGTCAGTCTGCCCCACCTGCGTGGCCAGCCCCACATCAGGCAGAGGAGAGATGCCCAGGGGGCTGCAAGCTTGGGTGGCACTTTTCAGCTGCACAGGGATGCTTGGAGCACCCCAGGACTTCACCTGGCATTTCATTTTGGCTCCATAGTAGGTGTCGGCTTCAGGGGACACCATGAAGCAGTCGCTGTCTATCTGCACATCACAGGCATGGAAGGGGAAATGGATCTTTGCTGGGGGCACAAAGGCAAGAGCAGGTGGATCCTTGTGCCGGCAGAGCTGGGCCCAGAGAGGACCCTTTACCCCACATTGGGGTCCCCCGCCTGTGCATCCCCAATGCCACCTCACAGCAGTGCAGGTGGGCACAGACTCACTGCCACACTCGGCTCCACCGTAGCCCGTGTCGCAGAGGCAGGAGCACTCCTCCTTCCTGAACCTTCCATGGAGGCACTGTCCGCTGCACTTCACTGTGGGCACAGCACTGCATTAGCTGTTGGGGGCTCAGCAGCCCCTTCTGCCCTGCACTGCTCCCCCTACGCTGGCTGTGCTGCCCACGCTGCACTGGCCGTGCCCATGAATACCTGCACCGGCCCTGCACCTGCATGCTCTGCGCCCACCCTGCACACATGTGCCCTGTGGCAGCCACACACAAGCCTCTGGACACTGCACGGTGCCCTCTCACCTTGGCAGTACCTGCCCGTGTAGCCGGGGGGACAGGCGCACTGGCAGCTGCTCATGTCGAGGCGCCCGCTGTTCCTGCAGCTCATGCGACAGGGATTCCTGGGCACCTCTGGAAATGCCAGAGTGGCAGTAAGGGCATCAGGGGCAGACGCAGCATCACCAGGGTCATGCAGGGGCCATGGTGACAGGGTGGACTCACCGCAGAGCCCGCCGCTATGGTCCCAGGACTTGAAGCAGCCAGAGAGGCCGGCGGTGCAGAGGGAGCACCAGGGTCCCTGCTTGTAGGGCAGGATGGGTGTCCCAGCCACCTCCCAGTTGCCCCTGGCCCCACAGGCAGCTGGAGGAGCATGCCCTGCCCACCCGGGCAAGCCACACTCCTTTCTGGGGCAAGCCCGCACCCACATTGCAAAGCTACACCCATTTCTAAATCACAGCTCTGCCTCCATTCCCCAGACCTACCCGCTTCCAGCACTCGGTCCTGTCCACAGCACTCAGCCCTGCCCACTTCAACACACAACCCCGCCCACAGCCTTCAGACCCGCCCACTTCCAAAACATAGCCTCATTTACATTTCNTCCGCCCCCTCCCCACCCACACATCCCATAGGTCAACCCATGCCCGTACCTGGACACACCCAGTTGAGATCCCACCCACATTGCTAAGCCCCTCCCATTCTCACATCAAGCCCCGCCCCCTCAGCCACACCCACCACGCCCCGGCCCCACCCCACAGCCCCTTACCCCGGGGAGTAGGCGCAGGTGAAGGCCTCGCTGGGGCCGTGGGGGCCGGGGCAGCGATGCCGGCCGCAGCCCAGCTGCCCTGCCGTGGCCCACACCAGCTGTGGGAGAGCTTTTGTCACTGGGGCCCCGGACCCCAGCGGCCCCCCCATGCCCCTCATGCCCACCTGTGTGTAATGGCGGCAGGTGGCATTGCCAGCGCAGCGCCCCGTCCCGTAGTCATAGCGTTGTCCCTCAGCGAACCAGAGCTCCAGCACGGCCCCGAAGCCTCCGGCGCCCGCCGGCAGCAGAACCTCGCTCCAACCCAGCTGTGGGGCTGGTGGTGGAGCAGGACCCTCCAGGCAGCTCGCTGCTCGTGCCTCCGCCAGCCTCCCCAACTCCTCGCTCCACTCCTGTGGGGATGGGCATGAGCCACCCAGGGAACAGCCCAAGAGGGTTTGGGGACCACCAAGGCAGTCAGTCCAGGGGGTGGCTGGGGCACATCAGAATGGGGGATGCTGCAAGGGATCCCTAGGGCCCAGTCCTGCCTTTGGTGTGTGTAGCTGTGGGGTCATCAGGAAACATCAGAGGGACATGGGGGACCCCAAAAGGCACCCCAAGGGACCAGCCCTGTGTTTGGTGCGCCCTGGATGTGGCAGTGCCGGTGGCATGCTCTTCCCCAGGGGCCCCACAGCAGCCAACTCTTCTGCTTCATTAGCGTGTGAGCAAACCACCGTGTATCAGCCATGGGCTGCCCTCCTCCTTGGGCATGGAGTGGGAGGTGGATGTGACATTGAAGGTGGGGGACACGGGACCTGCAAGGGGGCTCACCAGCTTCTGCATGTTGGCAGCGGGGGGCTGCACTTTGCTCCTCAACTTGTTGTGCAGTGAGAGCACCAGGAAGGTCTCCTTCATACTGAGAGCTGGGGAGAACGGGAAGGGATACGGATGGGGCCAAGTGGGCTGAGGGGTACAAGTGCCCTTCCCCTATCTCTGCGCTTTGGGGGGCCGTGGGAATTCCCCCTGAAGGGTCCAACCGCAGCCGGGGATACCGGGAAGGCACCCGGGTCTCCATGGAGACTTGAGGGGAGAGAAGAAAGAGCTTTTGGGCTGAGAGCACAAAAGGGGCAAGGGGCCGAGAGGGGGGGCAGCCTGCTGGGCCCCTGTCTCGCACGGGTGGGCTGAGACTGCCAGGAATGTACACCCTCTGCCCCCCGCCTCTGTCCTGACACTGGGCTAGACCCATCACTAGCCCCCATCACCAGCTACAGGACTCCCAGCCCCATTCCATCACTAGCTCCATCCCATTACCAGCTCCATAGCCCCCTAGATCCAGTGCAACCCCAGCCCCAGAGCCCCCCAGCTCCATCTCATCACCAAGTCCATATCCCCTCTCCCAGCCCCATTTCATCCTCAGCCCCCATCACCCACCAAGCCCCCCACTGCCATCCCTGGGTGCCCGTCATTCACCCAGTCCCCCACACGTCTGGTCTGGCCCAGGGGGACGGTGCTCAGGGTGCAGTCACTCCCCCAAACCAGCTGCCTCCCAGCCCTGCTACCGGAGAGGCAGCCCCTCTCCCAGTTACCTCCTGGAGCCAGCGGGGACAACTTTTCTGCAGCATCCGACCTCGTCTCACCCACCCTCCACACCAGGAGGTTGCAAACCAGCAGGACCGAGAGCTTCATGTAGGTCCTGATATGGGGGACCAGACCCCCAAGCTCCGAAGGAGGACTGGGGAGAGCCGAGCCGCCCCGCAGCAGCGCTGGCTTTGGGGCGAGCTCGGCCGCGCGCTCCTGCGTGCGTGTGTGTGTGTCTGGTTGCAGGATTTGATCCTATTCAGGACTCCAGACAGGCACCGCTGGGCAGCGGGAACAAAAGCTTGACGGGTGAGTAATAGCTCTGTCAAAACAGTTGCTCGCTGGAGCGAATGTGGCAGACAACTCCCGGGGCCCCGGGCTGCAGCCCCGCCGGGATGTCCCGCAGCGGGGTCAGCCCTCCGTGCTCTGCCGCAGCTTCGCTGCCGAGCTGGGGTCGGGGTGTGAAGGCCGCGGGAGCGGGGGTCGCAAGCGGCACCCACTTTGGGACACTGGGAGACTGGAAGCCAAGGGGCTGGGGCAGCAAGGGGGCCCCTGCTGCCAGCCTTCCTCCTGCCCCATGAATTAAACATGCCGGGGAGGTAACACACACCGCTGCCGGCATGAAGCCAAACACCCGCTCCGGAGAGCTGGGCAGCGTGGTTACAGGGTGGGAGGGTGTGAGAGCCAGGGGGCCGGCGGCGGGAGAGATGCTGGGCCCAAGGGGGCCGTGTATTCTCAGGCACCTTGAGTCAGGCAGGGGTCCCAGAGCCCAGGCTGCTCTGGGGGCTCAGCAGCACCATAAGAGTTCTGCCCCAGCACAGGGCTCCCAGAACCCATGCCAGGTGCTCTCCTGGCACGGGGCAGAGACGTGGGCTTCAGACAACCCAGCTCAGGGTTCAGACAACTCTGAAATGCCACACGCAGTAGGGACGGGGAACATCCTACCCAGAAGCTGTCAGGGCTGAGCTGGGTGTCAGCATAAACCCAGCTCTAAATCCTTCAGTTCCCTCAGCCTGAGTCTAACCCTGACCCTCACCCGAACCCTGGCACTAATGCTAATGCCAACCCAAACTCTCATGCAAACCCTCCTGCAAATATGGATCTAAAGCCTTGGCACTGGCCCTAACACAAACATTAACCCTAACAAAAACCCTGACTTTAGCCCTAAAAATGGCTTTAATGCTAATCAAATTATTAAACTTAATGCTAACTCCAAACCTGATGCTAATGTTAACCCCAACGGTAATCCTAACCCCAACCCTAACCCCAGTTCTAATCCTAACTCTAATCCTCATCCCCAGCCCTAATGCTGACTCTAACATTAACCCTGACCCTTATGTTAATGCAGACCATAACATCAACTGCACCCCAGCTCCAGGCTGCAGCAGAGCCCTGGGGTTCCATTCCAAACTCCAGCCAGGGCTGAGCTCACCCCAGAAACCTGTGCAGAGTTCAGTGAGTCTGCAGCATTCCTGGGCTACTGTTCCCAGAAGCCCCAGCCCCACTGGTGAGCAGAACATGCTCACAGACTCCAAAATCATCTTTTCTCCCAGGAGACTTTCCCAGGCTTAGCTAGCGCATGGGATTAGCCCCATCCTGCATCTCTGCATGCCGGGGAGCCTCAGAGCCGGGACTGGCTGTGTGGTGAGCCCGGCACCGCCGGTACCGCCGTAAGTGCTGTGACAGCCACCGCCTGGCCCCAATATCTGCTGGCCCTGGGACATGAAAAGCTCCAAAGCCTCTGATGTGCAGAGAGGAAAAGGAACGGAAGGGAAGGGAGAGGCTAGAGCCAGTGCCAAGGGGAAACTTTCCTACAGCTCGGCCTCAGGCAGGGGAAAAACCAACAAACACATGGGCACAGGCTGCAGATAAATCCCAGCGAGTGCAGGAACGCGGCTGTGAGCAGAAACGGACCGTCAGCGTCTTGCCCCTGTGGTCAGCTCTGGCGTGATGCTCCTCATCCCACTGCCAGCCTGGCTGGCCCTGGGCATCCTGCAGCTACCCCTTGGCAGCTCCCAGGTAAGGACCTGCATCCCCTCCCCTCCAGCCCCAAATCAGACTTCCCTCTGTGGGCTGCTCAGCACCCACCTCTCACACCCCAGCACTCAGACACCAGCCCAGAGTGGGGGGGTACAGCACAGCCACAGCACCTGTGGAGCTGCCAGGGCCAGGGGGATGGACATGGGGCTTTTGCCCTGCAGCAGTGAATTGATGTTAGATGCACTCAGGGTGTCCAGCTTCTCCACAGTATCCAAGTGCCAGAGCAGGACCGGGAGGTGGGGGCTGAGGCTGGAGCAGGCACAGAGCCAGCATCAGACCCCAGCCAGGATGGGAAGGGGCTCTGTCCAGGGTGGGATATCCAAACCAACCCCAAAGATGCTGCCTGCTTGGAAGGGTCCTCCCAGGCTGTGGCAAGGTAGCAGGGGAACCCAGCTGGTGGTTGGGGTGTCCCCATGTTACCTAACATTTGCCCCAGGAATGCCTGAACCGGCAGCAGGCGCTCAGCGTGGTGCGGCAGATGCAGAAGCTGCTGGTGGCACAGGAGGCTGCCCACCTGCGGGGCACGCGTGGGCTCCGGCACCAGCTTTCCATCCTCCAGAGCCGCCTCCAGAGACCAGCCACCAAACACAATGGTAACCGTGGCTGGTCACCACCATGGGTGACATCCCCACAGGGACAGCTCTGACCCTTGGACCCACAAAAACAGTCTGGGCAAGGGAACCCCAGCTCCCTGTCAGACTGGGGTTGGCTCCAGGCTGGCAATGTCCATCCCCACCCATGTCTGTCTGTCCACAGAGACCTGTCCACAGCTGGCAGTGCCCCTGAATGGACGGATGCTGGGCCGGAGCCTGCGGGTGGGCCACGAGGTTCACTTTGTCTGCGACGCCGGCTTCCAGCTGGTGGGCTCAGAGACTCGCGCCTGCCGGCACAACCGCACGTGGAGCGGCACCCAGCCCTTCTGCAGAAGTGAAGTGGAGCAGGGTTGGGGTGCCACGAGCTTCGCCCTTCCGACGGGCTCCTCTGTCACCCTGAGCCATGGGGTTCCATTGCTCTGCCCAGAGGCTGCAGCAATGGGCGCAGGGGTCGGGCAATGATGCGCTTCTCCAGCTGATGCTCACAAGCTCCTTCTCCCTAGGTATTGATGACTGCTCCAGCAACCCGTGTGCCAACAGTGGGACATGCGTGGATGGCAACCAGAGCTACACATGCCTCTGCCCCCCAG
Source organism: Erpornis zantholeuca (assembly GCA_013400515.1). NCBI lineage: Eukaryota > Metazoa > Chordata > Aves > Passeriformes > Timaliidae > Erpornis > Erpornis zantholeuca. The sequence continues at coordinate 362,051 of VZTN01029247.1, read as the reverse complement.
GCTGGTCAGGCCCCAGCTGCCAGAGCCCCATCTACTCTTGTAGGTGCCTGGGTTTGGGCTGCAGAGGACAGGGATTCTCACGGGGACAGTACCTAGCCATGCTGCGCCCATTTCCCCCTTCCCCAGCAGCCCCCCGGAACCTAGGCCCCCACCATCTCCCCATGCCCCAGCATGTGACACCTGCTGTCCCCTGCAGACTGGGTGACACCGAGCAACACCTCCTTCAGCCGCCAGCCCCGCTGTGCCGAGGGCCGCTCGGGCTCCAGGCGCTGCAGTTGTGACACCGGCTTCCAGCTGCGATCAGGCGGTGTGTGCCAAGGTAAAACGGGGGTGAAGATGATGGAGGGTGGGGAACCAGGGCTTGGTGGCAATAGGACTTCTGGCCATTCCCCACTTTGTCCATCATAGATGTGGATGAATGCCAGCTCTACCAGTCCAGCCCCCAGACGCAGATTTGCCTCCACGACTGCCTCAACCTTCCCGGTTCCTATCGCTGTCTCTGCCCCCCTGGGTACCTGCTCCATGCTGACCGCAACGCCTGCGAGGGTAAGAACTCAGGTTTCAGGGCAGGGAGCGTCCCATGGGAAGAGGGGTGCAGTGGGACCAGCCCCACTCACCCCATGTCACCACCACAGACGTGAATGAGTGTGCTGGGAAGCAGCACAACTGCACCCAGGGTGACCTCTGTATCAACACCTTTGGGGGCCACCGCTGTGTGCGCCCCAAGTGCCCCCCGCCGCGCCACAACACCAGCTATGTCAAGACCTCTGCCTTGTGAGTACCATGCTGTGCGTGGCAGCCCTGTCCCTGGGTGATGGGTCCTGTTGTGCACTGGGGACTGTATGGTGTCACTCAGGGCTAGCAGGGAGAGTGCTGGCCAGCACTGGTAGCAAATTGCCACATGGGATGCTTGGGTGTGCTTGGCATGATCCCTGATTGTCTTGGGATGCTGGGGATGCAGGTGGGAGCACCCCGATACACGGTGGCTTTATCCAGAATCCTGGCCCCTCTCAGAGCCCCAGCCTGGGAGGAATGATGCTGGTTTTCCTCTGCTGCACATCCATGTGTTGCCATCAGCTGCCTTCCAGCAGTCCCAGCCGTCCCACTCTTGAGATTAAACTGCTTTGTGCCACCCAAACGGAGGAGCACCCCTGATCCTGACAGGTTCCTCTTCAGGAGGCACATCTGGCTCCATCCCTGGCTTTCAGGTGGGACTGGGTCTCAGCCAGTCTCAGCCTGCAAGTGTTTCCCAGAGCTGTGTCTGGCAAAAGACATGGTATCTGCCTGGCAGAAACAGGGGTGAGGTGGAGATCCCATGCCAGGTACACTTGGATGTGGCTCTTAGGTTGCTCTGCCACAGGACCAACAGCAGGGCTGGAGATGCTGCCTGTGGCACAGGCTGGACATGTGTGCAAGGATGAGGGCAGCTCCCTGAGAGCCAAACCACGGCACTGAGCAGTGGCACCCCTTCTCTCCTGGCAGCCAGTGCGAGAGGAACCCCTGCCCCATGGACAGCCGAGCCTGCCACCAGGCTGCCAGCTCCATCTCCTTCCACTACCTGCCACTCCAGGCCAACCGCACTGTGCCCCGTGTCCTCTTCAAGATGTCTACCACCCGCTTTGTGGGTGACAGCCTGCGCTTCGCCATCACGGGCGGACGGGGCCAGGGCATCTTCACTGTGCGGCGCTCAGACCGGCAGACAGGAGAGCTGCTGCTCATCAACCCCGTGGCAGGGCCAGCCACGCTGGAGGTGGAGCTGGAGATGAGCGAGTTCTCCCACAAAGTCCTCCTGGGCAAGCACATCTTCAAGGTCACAGTCTTTGTGTCCCCATATGTGTTTTGATTCCCTTTGGAGGCAGGGTTGGGGCCATGCCAGGGTCTCTCCTGGGGAGAAATGGAGCAAGTTCAGCTCAGTGGTCCCAGTTTTTGTCCCTTTGGAGATACCCCTCTCCCATAATGCTTTCTCATAGCCACCACAGCAAAAACTGTGTCCCTATAGGAAAAACCCCAAAGGCAATGGAAGGACCAGCCTAGGGGTGCCTGCCTCTGCCACCCCCCTCCTCTCTGCCCACATGGCACACAGAGGGCAAAGACAGAGTGAGCTGACAGCACTTGGTATGCAGATTCAGCTTCTTGTATCTTGTAATCGCTAATAAAAGAAAAGTGGCTGTAGGAAGGGTGTCCTCCTTGCTCTATGTTTTGTGCTCCTGGGACAAGGCTCCTGGGGACAGCTGGTGGCTGTGCTGATGGCAGGGTCACCTTGCAGAGTTTGGGGTGCCAGTAGAGCTACCAAGCCCCTCCAGGGCCATGCACTGTCGCTTCCAGCAGTACTGTTCCTGGGACCACGCTGAAGAGTCCCCCAGCATAAAAACGGGAGATGGGATGGGCTGAACAGAGGATCACAGAATGGTTTGGGTTGGAAGGGATCATCTTGTGCCAACTCCACTGCCATGGGCAGGGACAACTTCCAACATGCTGCCCTGAACCTCCTGCACAGCCAAGGCTGCCCTCAGCTGCCTTGGCAGTGCCTGGAAAGCACAGCACGGCTCCCTGGCACTGGTGAGCAGGGGATGGTGACAGGGGCTGTGCTTCCTTGTGTCCAGACCTCCTGCTCGAACAGCTGTGACAGGAGCCAAGGACATGGCTGGTCAAAGCTGCAGCTCCCCAGCTCGCCAAGCACTCGAGCTATTCCCCTGCACCGCTCTCAAGGAGGGTGGGCTGTGACAACAAGTGGGGTGCAGCGCCCCACTCTCCTTGGGCAACCCCAGCCGCCGCCGGCACGGCCAGACCCCTGCGCAGGGAGAGCAGCTGGGGTTGAAAAGGTGACGAGGGCCTTTGGGGACAGCGAACGACGGACACGCCGCCTCCGGGACGCCCTTCCCTCAGCACACAGAGCCCTTCTCAGGGGAGTGTCCGGCCAGTGCCCCTCGCACAAAGCAGCTGCTGTGCGCAGACCGCGGGCGGCTCATAAAGAGCTCCTTATGCGCCGCCGCCGGCACGGCCACCGGGGCCGGGCTCCGCACGGCTGCTCCGCTGGACGAGGCGAAAAAGCCTCCCCAGGGGCAGCAGAGGTGCGGGCTGGGCCGGGGGGGGCCGGCAGGGCTGCGTCACCAAAATCCGCATCTGGCCCGTGCCGACTGCGGCTATAGGCTGGGATGCAAAGTAGGGAATTACGGGGTAAATATTTATGCCTGCACATGAGGTGTCCCAGCCAAAATGGACACCACAAACGGGGTTTTGCGCAGGTTTTCTTCTACCCTTCAAATCTCCGGGTACAATTGGACTAGTCACTAACACCCACATCACCGACTGCTAACGACAGCAAAGTTCACTACAAGAAGGACATGGAGGTGTTGGAGCGAGTCCAGAGAAGGGCACTGGAGCTGGGGAAGGGTCTGGAGCACAAATCTGATGAGGAGCAGCTGAGGGAGCTGGGAGGACTTGGCCTGGAGGAAAGGAGGGTCGGGGGACACCTTTTCACTCTCTACAACTCCCTGACAGGAGGGTGGAGCCAGGTGGGGGTCGCGTCCTTCTCCCAGGTAACAAGTGATAGGACAAGAGGAAATGGATTTAAGTTGTGCCAGTAGAGGTTTAAATTGGATATTAGGGAAAATTTCTTTGTAGAAAGAATGGTCAGGCACTGGAACAGGCTGTCCAGGGCAGTGGTGAAATCATCGGTCCTGGAAGTGTTGATAAGGTGTGTGGATGTGGTACTTGGGGACATGGTTTAGTGGTGAACACAGCAGTGCTGGGTTAGTGGTTGAACTCGATAATCTTCGAGGTCTTTTCCAGCCTTACTGTTTCCATGATTCTGTTTTCCCAGTGTTCTTGCTGTTTGTCTGGTGATGCAGTGAAATGAAGGGGTCGCAGCACCAAAGCTGCTTCAGGAAGCATTTGGACAAAACTCTCAGACACATGGTGTGATTTGGGCGTAGTCCTGTGCAGGGTCAGGATGATCCTTGTGGAACCCTTCCAGCTCAGGATAATCTATGATTCCATGATCCAGGCATCCCTGAAATCCATCTTGGTGGAATTACAGATGTCAGATAATGCTAGGAGGGTTTCAAATCCATCAAATGCTGTGCTATCCTGGTTGCCCAGGGGTGTCCTTAATCCTTCACTGATAAAGCAGTCCTTATTTCTGTGTTCTTTCCTTTGTTTTACTTAAGTGCAAAGCACCGCAAAGCCTTCAGTAAAATTCCAAACTCCCCAGTAAAATTCTTCAACCTCATTACGTCATAGCGTAAATCTGAATATATATAATAACAAAAGTACTACATTTTCATACCATAAAGACTGGTTGATATAATAGGGAATGGAATTTTCCAGGAGTGGGAAGGTTTTATCTCACAACCAGCCTCCACCGCTGTCTCACTAGGCATGTCCAGCTCCATCTGTATGGAATGTTACCCCTTGGAAGGCTGGGGAATGTGGTGGGCAGGATTTCCCCGGGTGTGAGAGGACCCCACACGGGGGCTGGTGTAGGACGAAGCCTCTCCCCTTCCCCCCGTTCCCCGCGGAACGATCGCGCCCGGGACGTTTTGCCCCTTGCGCGCCGCCGTAGCCGTTGCCATGGCGACGGGCCCAGCGGCCCGAGGCCCGCGGAGGCGCCGGNCCGGGGCCGCTGTCAACCGCTTCTGCGGGGAGAAGGTGAGGGGTGGGAGGTGGTGGAGTGCGGGAGGGGTCTACGCGGCTCTCACCAGAATGGCTACTCGGGAACCCGCTCACCCGGCCCGGCTCCTGGTGCTTGCCTGTGCGTCCCGGTGCCTCTCTCTCTGTCTACCCTGCCAGTGACTTCATGCCTTGTTTTTTATATTCAGTGTTTTCGGAGCTGGGTAGAAAAGTGTGCCGGTAATACCAACTGCGGGTTTTGTAACAGGTAGCTCAAAGTGATGCACGAGCAAGTTTTCAACAGCCTAATGGGAAAAGGATGACATGATTGGTAATGACTGGTACTGATGAACCACTTGCCATGTAGCAACTTAAATGATGAATGCAGGCAGATACTGCTAATTACATCAAAGGGTGAAGTTAGGAATTTTTTATTCCAGCCTGCCAGTTGATAAGACTGAGCTGATGAGCATAAATTACATTCTCTGCTATTCTTACCCACTCCTCTACCAGTTGACCTAAAAAGACATTTCCAGCCCTTTTCCTGGGTCTGAAGGGTTGTTGGCATACCAAAGTCGGAATTGTCCTGCTCACTTTTTCAGCACGTTGCCATGCTTGCTCTCTTCCAGCCCTGCGGCATTGTTCTGGCACTTGGAGCCATTATCAAAAATACCACAAGTGAGCCAGAGACCTCCTCCTTTTCTTTCATCACTCTCCTGTGCATGTTAGTCAGACTAATTGAAGTTGTTTATCAATTTAGACGTTAATTTCACATCCTCTTTAGTTACTAAGGAAGGGTGAGAGTGGTGCAGAGGTACTTGAGTCAGCTGAGGTCCAGCAGAGCTCCTTTGTGCCAGTTTTGTGGTGCTGCCCCATATCTACTGCCTGGTTTGCTCTCCCTGGTATCTCAAGTTTTCCGCGAAGCAGAGCAGCCCAACTGTTGTTAGAAACTGTCCTGGCCCTGTGACAAGTGAAAAACAGCATCAATAATCCATCACAAACTGAAAAAAGGACAACTTGCTTCTGACCTCAGAGCTGTTTCTTCTAACATGTGCCATCATTTTAGTCTCTCTAACTTTGTCCACCTTGGAGCATATCTCCAGCACCAGGGCTCAGCCACAGTACTTCTGTATCCTGTCATTTCATTTTCCATTTTTGATTTCCATAGATGAATATCTGCAATAAACCTCATAATAAGATAGCTCCAGAGGATTTGGGTGAAGCTGTCCCTGAGGTGAAGGTCCAACGCGCTCGAAGAAATGGCTGGAGCTGGCCCCTGCACTTGTTCCAGATCACTGCCTGGCTGCTGTTCCTCTTCTATGCACTGGTTGGCTTTGGAATCCTGGTTCCTCTCCTGCCCCGCCACTGGCTGCCCGCTGGTTATATTGTATCCTTGCTTCTAGAGGAGAACGTGGGCTGGTACAAACTGTCACTGCAGGGTTTTAACAGTACTTGTTAGGTAGCACAGAAAGCATAAGAGAAAAGCACCTGAGCCAGAATATTTTTTTCAACTGTAACCATCATCTTGATCTTCTCCTGACTACAAAAACTGGTTGCTTTGAGATACTCACTTAAGGTCACTGTTGTTCTGCTTGTCTCCTTCATCACTCTCTTTTAAGGTCACTACTTTTGCTTCCAAAGCTCTTCTGCTCCCTGCTTCTGCCTATGTGTCTCCTTTGCTTTATATTATTCTTCTACAAGTGTGCTGCAGGGTTTGAAGTAATTCATACACAAAAAGCCTCTCCTGAAACACCTTTGTCATGAAGGCAGCCCCACATCCCTGTGCTCACTGGATGAGTTGTGAAAGGCAGCTTTACTTGCTCGTGGTTGTACGTGATGGCTGCTTGTGATGGCTCACAGTGGATGCTCTCCCTGGGCCCTCTCCTGTATTCAGTGGAAAATCTGGGAGTGACAGACAAGGTGGTGTGGTGTGAACCTCAGAGGAGAGGTGTCTTATGGGACAGTCTTAAGCATCAGTTTAGTACACATCTAATGAAGACAGTGAAGGGTCTAGAGGAGAAGCAGCCGAGGACACTTGGCTTGTTCAGCCTGGAGCAGCTGGGGAGTGATTCCAGTGCTCCCAGTGCCACCTGTACTATCACCTGTGCCCAGGGAAGGAACTTCGTCAAGACCAGGCCTTGTTCTGAAGAGATAGGATGCGCACTTGTGTAATTTATATATCTGACTTATAGATGCCTCTAAGTCTTTGATATGTTTGGGATGATTTTGCTTATGATTATTTTAGTTTTTACACTTGCAGGATTTAGACATTAATGTAATTAGCACAGTGGTCTTACATGTACTTAGCTTGCTCAAATCCTTGATATTATCACAGTTCAAACCTTGTGAATTTGTCTACCAAATATCTTCATAATGCAATCTAAAGTTACTCTTAATTCAACAGATTAATATTTCCTCAGGTTTTACTTCCAGTTAATAAAGTATTAATGTCTTTTTTATGTCAAAGGCAAATCCCTTCCTGTTCTGCTCTGCCAGCCATCAGAGCTCCAGTGAGCTGGACCTCTCAAAGGCCTCCTTTTTTAACTTACTACACTGATCTATTTTCCTATACTAGGTCTTAGTATGGTCAATGGTGTGCACATCTGGGTGTATAGAAACAATGACAAATCCTGAGTCCTGTCTGTAAATTGTGTAGGTACCTACTTTAAAGGTGTGCTCCTCTTCCTTGGGGTTCCAGCTAAGGAAAAGGAAAGCAAGGTAATCAGTACTACTTCCTTGATGTGACTTTTTTTATTTTCTTGGAAGTCTGGTCTTGTGAAAGGGCATATGCACAGCCTTAACCACTCTCCTCTCCAAGGAGTCTGTATGGACTAAGACACTTGGACCTATGTTAGCAGTCTGTGCTTGGGGTCAGATTCTGGTAAGTAAAGGTGATGTTTAAAAACATCCTGTTCTAGGAAGGACACTTCTGCAAGGCAGAGTAGTACATAATGAGGAGGGATGTAGATTTAGTTATCTTTTTCCAGAGGATACTTATTACAAGGAAAATGTCTCTATCAATAAAGATAGAGCTCAGATTAATGTGCTACAGTCAGTTAGGCAGCAGTTTCTAATTCTGTGCCATAAGTTTCTCCTCTGTGTGGGATTTGTGTATTAAGGATTAAAAGACACGTGTTAAACCCTTAACTGTGTATTTCAGTGTCCAGGAGTGTGTTTTATCTACCATTTAGTTGTTCATCTTACTGCAGTCTCCATTGATCCTGCGGATGCAAACGTGAGAGAAAAAAACTATCTGGGGCCTCTGGCCACCTTCAACCGTAACCAACACGCACATGTCATTGAGAACCATCACTGCCATGTCTGTGATGTAGATGTGTAAGTATCTTCTCTTTTCTTTCTACTGCTCTGTCTTCTTCACCATTGCATTTCACCATTAGTCCTTAATGTCAGACTGTAAGATTTGAAATTGAGCCCCTGAACTGCTACAGTGCAAGTTAAGCTTCATCCTATAGCAGGGTTCAGGTAGTTGGGTAGGGGCCTTCTGTGAAATGTACACAGGGTTCTGTGTTTTATTTCATTGCTCACATTGTGTGGAGAGGGCTGTAGTGTTCCATGTTCCCTGGCTGTTGGTGTTTTACCTAACGGTGTGTAACTTGTGTGTGTGTGTGCTTGTCTCTGGCTGGATGCTGACCAGTAGCAGGAAATGCTTGGAGGGCATTAAGATCAAGCTCTGTAGAACTGCTGAAGAGATTCAAGTAAGAATTCAACAATCTCCAAATTAAAAATCATGCAGTGCATTAAAAAGGTGAATTTTGTAGCGTTTGGGATTGTGGTCCAACAGTGGCAGATGAGTTTGGGAGATGAAGTACTCCTGATGAACAAGATCTGCTCACTATTACCAGAATCTCTGCTGCTGTATCCCCCTTTCTTTGAGTCACTGAAAAGTCAGAGTAAGTGGTGCTGCCACGCTAATGCCACTTTTTCTTTGGCAGGAGTGCCAAGTCAAAACACTGTGGTACTTGCAACAAGTGTGTGTGTGGCTTTGATCATCACTGCAAATGGCTCAACAACTGTGTGGGAGAGAGGAACTACTGGTAAGAGCTTGGGATTATGACAGAAGTACAAGACTGCGTCAGTCTTCTCTTTCCAGGGTTCTCCTGTGTCTCAGTCCAGTCTGTACTTAGCCACGCACAACCACTTTTCTTTCATCCTCTGGCTGAATAGAATCAGTCATGAGAAAACTAGGTGGAAAATACAAGCATAATCATGACATTCAAATAACCAGGGATAAAATTCCTAAACTTAGAATGTTGTGCCTGAACATCTGTAAGTAAAAACAGAGAACATAGAGTTATTATTTGTTATTAGGAAATGCTTACAGGATGTTAATTGGGTGTCCTTAGTGCTTCTGAGAGCTGGAGTAGGAATGGAACCAAGACAGTGCTGTTCCAATCTGAAACAACCTGCATCCAGATCAAGTGTATTCCCTACAAAACTTGCCAGTTGGCAGGAGTCACAGCAGCATATAGGTTCCTCTAATCCATGCCAGGTTTGAGATAAGAATAAGGAGACTATCACTAATGCTTCTCAGTTTACTTTCCTGCACTAAAACCCTGTGGAAAGCAGAGTGTAGTTGCTGGGTGCCGTGTTACACTGCCTTCAGATTTTGTGCAGAGAGCTCTTTGTCTATCCTAGATATACTTGACTGTTTTGTAACCATGGTTGCACTGAGGGGGTCACAGTTTAGTTCCTCGGGGTAACAAAAAATAAGTAAGGCTGTTCACCGTTATCTATCATATGTGTAAGAAAGTGTGACAGTAATTTGAGATAGCTGTCTCTCTATCTCTATCTCTATTAGAGGCTGAACTGTATTGAATTGTATGTGTGATGTTATTGAAGCCTCTGAGACCTCTCCCCTTCCTGGCAGGCTCTTTTTGAACAGTGTGCTGTCTGCCATTCTGGGCCTGGGGCTTCTGCTGCTCATTGCTTTCTACGTCTTTGTGGAGTTCTTCGTCGACCCCACGGTGCTTCGCTCTGACCAGCACTTTGATGGTACAGCAATGCTTCACATGAGCATCCTGGGAATCAGCCAGCATATCTTGATAAGGGTTTGGATTCTGTGAGCTCTTTTACTGTGGAGGAGCTCCATTCCTTACTGCTTCAATTTTATATTTCTGTTAGACTATCTTTGCTCAGCTGGATGGAATGTCTTTCTTTACAGAGCTAATTACTCTTCCCAAAAGCCCTGCAGGCACCAGATTTCTTAGGCCTCCAGGGCACAACAGGTCTGCAGCTACTTTTGGGTTAACAAGATTTCCAGCTGTAAAGTTTATTTAGAGATAATTCATACCTGGACTATGTACTTACCTCTAACTCTCTTCGTTTTACAGCTCTGAGAAACCACATGGACCGCTGGTTTGTGTTTCTTCCTGCATCTCCTGTTGAGACTCGGGCACCTGCCATTTTGGTCACAGCTGGAATTTTTATTCTTCTGAGCCTAGTGACCATGATCCTGCTGGGCCATCTCTTGATCTTTCACATCTATCTCTGTAGGTGTTTTGTTCCTGTCATCTACACCCCCATTTAATTTTTGCTTAGCTTCTACTCATCCTGCATTCACTGTATGTTAACCCATGTGGGTAATATACACCCACTGTGCAAGACTGCCATTGAAAGCATAAAAAATTAGAATTTAACTTTATATTTTTGAGTTCCCCCCAGTACCAGGTAGGCTCATAGTGCATGTGTAATGTGGGACTTGTGATGGGCCTCTGCAGCCATGTCAAAGCTATGTTATCCTGAAACTGAAAGCACATGGGAGAGTGCTGGAGAGGCCAGGTGGGATGAACTGGTCAATTCCAGCTTGGTGCCAGTGATGGCAGATTCAGATTGACTCCACATGTGGCCTTTGTGAGTCTCCTCACTGTGCTCCCCAGGACTTCTGTTGTGTGAGAGAGCCTGTTTTCCCTTACCCCAGCTAAATGTGGATGTGCTGAGTTAAATTTCTGATTGGAGCTCTGACATGGAGGTTAAGGACCCTGTATGGAAACTGTACCATATTGATACAAGAAGACTTGTGGAATGCGGAGGAAGAGTCTTTCATAAAGCCTCCTCTTTAGATCTACTGCTTGTTGCTCTGTCAAGGAAGGATATTTATGTTTGTTTATGTAGAGGTGGGCATCAAAAACCTTTTTTCAGCCATCGTCTAAAATGAAGCCAATGCTTTTTGGCTGCTGATGAAAGTCGTGATAGGGAAAGATCTTACATTTGCAATAGTTGGTGGTGCCAGAACTCGGGAAGAAGGGATGTGGTAGAAGAGAAGTGAGGACAGCAATTACAGAGGATCCTTGGATGGATTTTCAGGTTCTCAGTTAACAGACCTGCAGATGCCAACACAAACTAGGTCAGCACAGACCAGCATGGCTCCAGAAGCAAAACAGCTGCACTGCTGAAGTGTGGTGTTTGACAGGGGAGTGTTCCTCAGCTGGCACGGACAGTGCACTCAGTGAGGACACTGATAATCATTTTCCTTCTAGAGCCTCTTTGAGCTTGACTGAAATTTGGGCACACTGCAATTTTACTTCCTTGGCAGAACTGACAGTTGGTTTTTCTGGGTTAATGGCACTGCCTGGAGATTTAAAAGGTCAGTCTAGCACCATGGAAAGACAAAAGCATAACAAAGCCAGGGCCACTCCAGGAAGGTTTCTTCTGGATGAAAAAGGATTATTCAGTTTAGTCCTGAGTGATATTTATCTCTTCCACAAGAGGGTGCTCCCTGCCTGAGATAGTAACCTGCTTTATCTGTCAGACAGAAACCTCCTTGTGTGCCACTAGTTCTGCTCTGGGCTTTGGGGGAGATTTTACTGCTCTTGTCTTGGGGTGATTCTTTTTCCTCTTTCAGAATAAATTTCGAGCCAAATTAACTCCTACTTTTGGCCCAATTCTAAATCTTTATTACTTACGTGGAAACAGAATTATTGCTAATTTTTTTTAGCATTTAATTACATTATAATCTGCTGCCCTAATGAAACATTTTGCATGTTATGTGCTGCAGTGTTATCTGGCAGAATTGCAGTATTTTAACTAAATAGCTCTATTAAAATATTTTAAAAGTTATGCTGTAAATATTCAGAAACCAACAAAATCGAAATTAAAAATGGTTGATAGGCCTTTGCTTATGCAGTAATACTCTGTTTTTCAAAGAAAGCAAAGGGTGCCATTCTAGCATCACTTGCCAGCACCCTGCACTGTCCCTGTTAAGTAATCCCTTGGCTGCAGACTCACATTCATCTATGTTCTCTCTTCCTGACCAAAAGGATCCTGAATTTTTATTTCTTCATAAGGTGATTGCTTTAGCAGAGGGGCACCTCTCCTCTGCTCTCCCCCACTGCCCTGTGAATTAGTCCTATGTTCAGGGCATGGTTTTGAGAGGTAAGATATCACTGATATAAATGTCTTCAGGCAGAGGGAGGATCCTTTAGGATCCTAGGCATCTCCTTTAACTGCTGTGCTTCTGTAAAAAAGGAGAAATAACTACCAGGCTGTGCATTAAAACCCTTCAGCATCCAAATCTGGGATTTGTTCTCTAAAAATAAGGTCATTATGGGAAGAATGTCTGCATTTTTGACTCTCATAAGATTTTGGGTCTTATGAAGAAACCAAGTTGTTCAGAAATGTCACATGCTTTTGGTCATTCATGGAAGCAGATGTGTTTGCAGGGGGACCTGGAGAGCTCATAAAGTCAGGGACATGTGAACTCTGGGCACATCTGTTTGGCACGAGGCAAGCTGTGCATTTGATGCTCTCTGGTTTGCACATTAAAGGTCTCAATCACTACAGGAGACACTTACCTGCTCAATTTCTTCTCTCCATTTAGCACCACATACCTTCGGATTGCTCACCGAGCTATTTGTACAGTACAGATCTTACCTGTTGGTCATGAATAGTGGATTTGCTCTGAAATGAGCTGAACAAATTGCTGCAGTATAGAAGGCTGTACCATTCTAGCAGGCTTTAAAATAGTAGGACTGTAAGAAAGCATTGTGATCTTGACAATAAAGGATATAGAATGATGTAGAGTGCACAGGTACTTTTGGCTTAGCTTTTCAGTTTCTCCATGTTTATAGTTACTATTTGATTGTATAGTCATCCAGCCTGTTTATATAAGTGCACTCAGGGAGGGGCCTTTCCTGTGCTGACAGGTCTCTTTCTTCCCTTTCAGTGTGGCACAAGCTGACTACGTATGAGTACATCCTGCAGCAGCGTCCCCAGCAGCAGCCAGACAAGGTAGACAAGAGACAGGAGTCTTGTTCCTCCCAAGTGAGACCCAGTCAGGTATTCATCCTACTTCCAGTCCGTTTCTCAAAAACAGCCTTGCTTGTTTGCAGTGTAAACTTTGCTTCACTTTCTGGAGCTCCAAATTTTAAAGGCAGTTGCTAGAGATAAGACTTCAGAGGTACTTTGATGGAGTTGAGTAGGATGTGAGAGAGTGCAAGGCCTGTAATTCCATGAACACTTTAGGTATAAGCAAGTACTGCTTTCAAAGGAATCAATCCCACCCACTCTCTTCCTCCACCACTTGTTTTGGGCCTTGGACTAGCTCTGCCAGCACAGCTGTTCGTTAGGACAGGGTGGGGAAACTCATCTGAGTAACAATAAACTTTATTAAAAAAATAGTTGAGCTGGCTCAGCTCCCTCCCGTTTAGTTCACCAAGCAGTCTGGCTTAGCACAAATGAGGGTGACTGAAGAGTGGGAAGAATCCTGTCCATGAAAAGGACGGGACCATCTGTTTGCATGGCACTGTACATCTTGGGGGCTTGTGTGAGCAATCATGACTTCAAGTGAGACAGGCTCTAAGGCTGGAGAAACTGAGGCTAATCATTGAGCAGCTAGTAATACCAATAATTTAACCATCTTGAAAGTGCAAAGGACACCAGGTTTTCAGAAATGACCCAGATACCTGCCTTTCTTTGAAATTAGTTTATATAGTGGTAAGGGTCCTTATTATTACCATGATATTGATCTATATCTCTCTAAAAATAGTTCTACAAGTTCTTAAGTCCTGCTAGACTCTGCAGAGGCAGATATATCAGACTCTGAATTGAGAGGTTCAGTGTAATTTATTTTGCTACAAGGCAAAATAAATTATTGGATTAACCCAATTTTTGACTGGAGACATTCTGTACTGACTTTAACAGGGGATTGAGCTAGAAACTTCCAGAAATTCTTCCTGGTCTAAATTATTCTATGATTCCTAGTCATGTGTAACTTTTCATTTTATGCAAGTAAGTTACCTACTATACCAACAGTTTTATATATAATAAGAAATTCATTAAATACAAGCTTCATCCAAGTTTTCTGTGTAGAGATACTGGGATCTCTCTTGATTCATCCATATTTCTTCTTTATCAAAGCAAAGGGGAAAGTGAGCTCATTCAGTTTTGTCTAATGTGAAGTCCCTAGCTTTTCATATATATTTTTTACTGTTTTGGAAAAGTTGAACTTTCAGTTTAAAAAGAGGTTTCCATAACAACAAAAATATTTGGCACTTTGTTTCACAGAGCTTTGCTTACTATGAAAATTTAAACAATAATAAAGCACTGGCTCTAATAATCTCATTACTGAACTTTAATTGATACCAAAAATGTATTTGAACAGGGGTGGATTTTGTGTGTGTGTGCACATTTGGGATGTTGGCATTCAGTGACGTTCTCCTGTCTGCACTGGCTCTTATGTAGAAATGTGTGAATATGGTTAATTTGAAGCAGCAAGCCTGGAAGAAGCAGGGTGAAAAGGAGTTTGATGTTTCAGGACTGCAGTTAGTACCTTGGGGAACAAGAAAGACTGGATGATGCCCAGTAACATTGTTAAGAAAAATGTTAACCCACCAGACTTTCCTTGTTTCTTACATAGCAACCAGAGATAAACACAAACAAATAGATTGGAGTAGGAGGACACCAAGTGACTTGCCTTTTGTAAGCTGAGTTGAATACAGCCTTCTTTAGCTTGAACACTGCAACCCTTTGTAATTGATCCAACATGTTGTAAGCATAAAATGGAAATCATCCTCTTCCCACTTTTGTCTGAACTGTTCATTCATTTTAGGGACTAAGAAGAAACATGCATTTCCCCTTTAATGCTTGTTTTTGAGACTTATTCAAGCTTGGGTGTTGATTTTGGCCTCAGTTTTCCATGTTGGTCTGTGGTTAAGTCTTCAGCTATGTTCAGGTTAAAGGATTCTTGTTCAGAATAAAGGATTCTTATGTACTTTTCGGATCCACAAAGTAAAACCTCTAATTTTGCACATTTAAGTGGTTCGAATGTCACAAAAAATGCAAACCAGTTGGACACATTGAGGCTTTGCCTCTATTACCATACCTAAAGCAGGATGTGCAAGTAACCATTTTTTCTGTAGTCATTTGCAGTCCAAAGAAATATAAACTAAACCAAACCCTATGCTTTAATGCATAATTGCATTCATGCCAGGGAGCTGGCTTTCATATGAGGCCAGCTGGGATGTGATTCTTCTCACATTCCTAAAGCTTTGAATTTGCTTTGGAAACTGATTCAGGTTGGTGAGGTTTGATTTTAAATACTAAACATAGATTTTACTCAGCTTCCCTTACATTTTCAGTATTGTTTCTTTCTTCCAATGTCAATGTAAGATGAACTTAGTCTTCACTCTCAGCCTCAACACTTATAACAGACTGACTTTCCTTGTGATGAGAACTTTTTTTTCCTGTTCAATTCTGCATCCCCTCCAGCCAGCCAGCACTTCAGGGCACATCCTGTCACTGAAGTGGTTGATAAGGGCAATTGCAGTGGGCAAGGGAGTTGAGTCCATACTGGGCTTGTAAGCCATGGACCTTGGGGTGGTCACAGCTGGAATTTGATGGCCAGGATTTGCATGGGAGCAGAGCTTGGGCAGCCTGGCGATCCAGCAGTCTGCTTTCAGCAGGAACAGCAGCTGAATCCTGACAATCTAGCTGCAAAGGCTGGCTTGTCTTGATGCTGCAGTGGAAGGATTTTGACTCTCCTGCTAAATGCCTGGGAGCAGAGAGAGGCTTGGACTCCATTCTGTGGCTGTAGTTTGTGCCACAATGTGAGAGAACATTGTATTTTCTACTGATTGAGTGTCACTTGTTTTTGTAGTCAGCTCTAATGCTTTACTTTCATTTATGTGGCTGCTTTGGTTCTGCATTATTTATAGAAGGCTGAAATGAACAAAATGGATTTTAAAAGGCTCTTTCATTCCCTGCTTGGAAAGAAATCATCCATGTTATTCTCAAGATGAATCATTTATTAAGCTCCCTTGAAATGCCAGTCCTGCAGTCCTGTTTATATGCTGTGGACATTGAATCCTGATTGTTTTCAGTTATTCTGTGCAGTGGGATGTCTCCTGCTGCAGCTCATTTCAGCCATGACCTGCTTCCCTCTGAAAAGACCTGCATCTCCTGCCTGTACACTCACAGTGACATAAGACTGTGTCTGGTGTCCTTCCCTCATGACTCAGGTGAATGAGGCCTGAATGTAAATCTTGATTGTAAATGTCCCCAAGGAGCTTTGAGGAGACATTTGAGCACATTTTGTGTTCAGTTGGTGATGAGTGATGATTTGACTTGAGTTACAAGTTCTAATTGAAATGCATGTAGTAAATTTCTGCAGATTATTAATCTTGCACTTGGATAAATTTTTAAATCAGAAAGTCATGTTTTTGCTTGCTAAACCAATTCCCTTCAAGTGTTATGTTACCAACTATAAAACAGCTGAAATTATTATTCTTTTTTTATTTGCCTTTCCTCTTTATTCCTAACATCTGAAATGATTTTTGGCTGCCACTGAATGTGCAGCTCCATGGATTCTTTTCTAGTTCAGAGACTGTTGCTTTGTATATAAAATTTACACAAGTTTTCCCACATGCTTCACTTTCCATCTTTACCTCTAGCAATATTGATGTTTTGTGCCGTTTTACTGCCCTGTAATTCAATATTGCAAAGATCTTCTGCAGCTCTTTGTGGCTGGCTTTCATTTTTAATGCCTTACATCAGGGAGTGTCATCACTAGGCTTCTCACTGCTCTGCTCTTTTGTTGATTGTTTATGAATTTGTTGAAGTGCAGAGGCCCTGGATCTCTCAGGAACCCATTTCTGGCATGTCCAACTTTGACTTCATTTTCTCAAATTTGCTGATCAGGCTGTTCAGAGAAATAGATCTTCATGAGCTTGTTTTAGCTATTTTTGAAGCTAATACCTATCACATTTTAAATCCCTCCATCTTAACCTAAAAGTTACTTTAAAATATCTTTATAGCCACTGCACACTGAAATACTTACAAGGAAGTTCCCTTGATGATTATTCAATTTTGAGAACAGCTGATAAGTGGTGTCAAGCTTTTTCTGAGCATGGTTTATCCTTTTTTAATAACAGGGCTTCATACCCTTCATCCCTTGGTATTCTGACCATCTTAACTGGGTACTTTAGAGGGAGAACTGGGGTCCTTTTTTGTAATGTAGCACTTGGATTTAGGAGGCTTATTCCTGTAATGTTTCTGAAAATCAGAATTTTCAAGTTCAGCTGTCATTACTCTGAGCTCATCTATACCTGCGGCAAGTAAGCAATATATCACACTCATTTTTAAAAATCAGCAGGTCTTAGCCATACAGGATCACACAAGAAATAGAAAGCACTTTATGTTTTTCCTGTATGTTGCGTGCTTCCATCCTCCTCACCTCCATTTTGCATTTAATAGATATGTTTTGCATTCACTGCATAGCTCCTCAGATTAAACTGTGTAAGTAATGGAAGCTTTAAGTGATATTTTGAATGTGGTCCCAGGAAACGACTAAGCTGATCTCTGTAAGTGTGATTTGGTTTTGAGTCACATGAAGTACTGGCTGGACTAAATAAATGAATCAAGGACTTCTAATTGTGCCAATCTTGGCTCTCCATTTTGTTAAGCAGCAGATTCCTGCTGTGCTACCTGTAAGGACAAAAAAATATCTGGCATGAGGGAAAAGAATACATCTGGAATGAAAATCCCTCTTCTCCCCTCTGTGTTCGTATTAGTCTGAAAATGTTTGGTTTTGTTTTGTTTTGTTTTTTTTCAGGAAGCAGACTTACTGTCGGGTAATCTTGGCTATGCAGACCCTGGAATTCAAGTAGAGGAATTTTCAACAGTAACTTCAGGAAATAGGTGAGAAAAGTCAAGGGTAAGATTCTCCCAGCAGCATGTGTGGTGAATGGGAAATTGTAATCAAGGTCACTGATGGGCCCTAACACAAAAGTACTTAGGAGGATAGGGAACACCAGTGTTTTGAGCAAGGCATGGTGAAATATCTGAGTTTCAGGAGGGTAAATACCTGCAGGAATACTTTCCTTCCCTCCCCTGGGAAAATATCATTCCTAGAATACTGTCTTTAAGCTATTTAATAAAAATTAAATATTTTATATGAAACAGATTTCTATTAATTCTTTTATATTAAAATTGCTTTAAGGCTGCCTGATTTGCCTGTAACTCCTATATTAAGCTCATTATAGTTACATGATTTTGGGTTGTTGGGAGATGCATCACAACAGTTACAAGTTTATAACACAGGCAAGCACTCAGGGGAAAACAGGATCCTTGCCTCTTAATTAATCCTTTCGTGTTAGCTTGTGTCCCTGGGGATTTCCTTCTTATTTTGCACAGTTGTGCAGGAAAAGTTCCCCTGCAGTTTTGCTGGGAATGCTGTGGTCAGGCTGATGTGTACATGCAAGCAAAGAGGGCATCAGACTTAAGTCCTGTCTTAGGGAATCACGTTGTGTGTCTTCTGTGTTTTTAGCTTTTCAAAGCCCTATGTACACAAGCAAGAAGGTGACCCCAAGCAGAGCTCATCCCCTGAGCCCCCATGTCTTCACTCTGTGGCCCCTTCCCAGGTAAGGAGGATTTGCCACACACCCAACCTGCTGCTGACAACCCACCCAGGTGCCCAGGCATGCTCACTCTAGAGCAGGCTGTGCTTCCCCTCTGCTCACACAGGCTCTGCCTCCCCTCAGTGTGTGTCTGCAGGTGTGGCTGTGCCCTGCCGCCACCAAATCCAGGTGATGTTCTCCTGTCTCTGCTTACAGGCATGATCAGAGCTATCCTACAGTCCCCTCATAAGCTCACAGCTGTAACACAGCTGTAATTCAATGCCTTGCTGCCCCAGTGCAGCTCAGTGACTCTGTTGATGTAAGCTTTGCATGTTTCTGTAGAGCAAAATCCAACAGTTTAGATGTTCAAATAAAGCACCTGCCCAGGGAAAGATGGTGTGTGGATATGGAGCTTGAGAGTATGGAACAGCTCTCAAAAGTCTTTAACTGGGCTCCTGCTATTCATGTATCTGCATCCACATGCTCTCTCCTCTTGCTCAAATGGCAGGTGATGGTGCTTTTTGTCTTTTCTCCAAGCTTATTAATCAGTCTTGCTGTCTAGATGGTAAGAAAAATTCCTTTTTGTCTATACTATATCTGGGACAAGGACTGTCCCTTTTTTGGGACATCCTGTGCTATGTGAGTTTTGGTCCCCTCTTCTAGTTTGGCTTTACAAATGCAAGTGACCAATGTCTTGTATAACCCCCAGCTTTATGAGACAACAGCTTAAAGGTACCTACACACAGAGTCACTGTAGGCAGATAATGTGTGGGGGTGTGTTCATGAAATGCCTATCACTGCTTCATAGTAGCTCAGTCTTGAACGGTAATATTCTTGGACTTGCTCGTTATTCAAAGTAGGAAGAATTAAAAACAGGTAACAAGTAAAAAAATTGTCTCATTACTTTTGGGCTGGTGAAGTGACTTCCATTCTCTTGGGCCACTTGCTTTCACAGCAACAGAAGAAAAGAAGAAAGAAAATGCAGAAGGCTTCTTCCTCAGCAATGGACAGCGGATGTAAAGCACATGGTACATCTCGGCCCTCCTTCCCAGATCCCCAGTCAGGTGAGAGTGCACCAGTCAGCTTCTCTGCTGAACTTGGCATAAATATATGTATGGTTTGCTTTAACACTAGTGGATCAGGCATAGCAGAGTTCTCGGCTTGTTGATGTCTCTCTGGGGCTGAGAGAGATCTCTCTCCTTAACCTTTCTTCTCCCTTTATTTCCATCTACAGAGTTCCCAGCCACAGCTGCTGCCACTTCACCTTCCCACACCCTTCACCTCGTAGTGCCAGGTTTTCCTCTGAGAGCTGCTGTGTCCCCCAGCAGCATGGGCCTCATCCAGGCAGCAGGATCCCCAGCTGACTATCACTCAGAATCTGCTGAGTCCATGGATGAGATTCCTGTGGCTCAGACTCACCTTGGGGGCTCAGTCTTTCAAGGACCTCCTAAGAATAACTCAAGCAACTCTCAACATTATCCCTTGTCCACAGACAATCGCAGAGGAGTCAGGAGGAAGAATCTGTATTCTGAGCACAAGGTCAAAAGGAGAAGCTGCCAGCAGGACAGACACGTGGAACGAGACCTGGAACTTTTTTCTAAGATTCCTGCTGTGTTTGTAAGTAAGAGCAGTGGAGAACCTCTTGTCCCTCAGCCCCAGCCCAGTGAGAGCACGTCCGAGCCTGACCACAGAAAATGCACCAGCAAGCAGCATGTGGGCACACGTGATCCATGCTAAAGGACATAAGGACAAGCACCACAGTGGCCTAGGGATCATCCTTCCAAAGCCATGGCCTTGGGGAGCAGCATTAGTGCTGTGTAGAGGCCTGCAGGACTCACCCCTCACTGTGCACATCCTGTCAGGCTGCAGTGGGACATTTCTCATCCTCAACCAAAGGCAAGAGGTGGCAAGGTGACAAACCTGAGGTAGACTTGTTGCTCAAGAGAGCTCAAGTGCTTTCCGTGGGAAAGGGCCAACCCCGCTGGGCCCTCTGCACAGTGGTACTGCAGTAACTTCCCAGCAGAGCGTATGGGGAAGAACAAGGCTGCACCTCTGCCACTCCGTGCACCCTGAAAGCTTTTTTTCCCATCTGCCTATACCCTGTCAGTCTTTGGGTTATGCTCAGGGGCTTCAGCAGGTGGTCAGGGAGTAACCTCAGGATTGCTCCATCCCTATATTGCTCTCCACTGTGCACCCTCGAGGCAAGTGCACCACCAGCATGTTCTCTGTAAAGCAGCATAGTTTGACCTGCTCCCCCTTCCCAGCAGTCTGGGGTGCCCCACACTGCAGCATTCTCATCAGAAGTTTTGGGATACAACAAGCCCTGAAACCTTTCCAGTTCCTGGGCTGCCAGATCTGTATTAGTCCACAGCCAATCCTGGGGTGTGTGTAATGCAGAAAGATCCCACAGCAGACAGTAGGGCACATGGCCAGTGCCTCAAGCCACAGCTCCCTCTGAGAGTCAAGCAAAGCTGTTCTCCCCTTGTCTAGCTTAGTCTGTGAGCATTCCTTGGAACTGGGTCAGAGCAGGACAGGGTGTCTGGGGACAAAGGCTCTTTGGGCACAGTCAATATGGGACAGGCAGGCTGGACTCCCAGCCTTGATGGGAGAGACTAGGCTGGGAGAAAGACTTGGTGTTTTAAAGGGCTGCCTTACCACTCTTCTCTGTTCTGTGATTTTTGTCTCCTGAAAGAACTGGGATGAGGAGTTTTGATTCTTCATCAAATTACACCATCTGTTGTTCAGAAAAAGTGAAGTCACATGTAGCTGTTGAAGTCATTTTGTCTGTTTGCAGGAAGGGGTGGCCTGTGGTCACACTCCTTGCAGCTTCCCTGGCTGCTGTGGCCAGTGGTACCCGCTGGCAGTGTGACCCTTTGGAAAAGCAGGTGAGTGTGGACCAGCAGCCTTGGCTCTGGGTATCTGCAGAGACCAGGGCATTGCTCATCCATGGGTCCCAGTTAGGCAAAGTCCTTCCTCTTTCATCTCTTGTCTGCTGTCCACAGCAATGCTGGGCTCATGGTTTTCTAAGGCCAGCTGTCCCTCCACCAGAAACCATTGCTAATCCCTGTGCAGCAGGTGCTCCTGAGCAGACCTTGTGTGTTTTCTTACTCTGTCCATGCAGAATCAGTCCCAAAACCATGTAAGGAGCTCTTCAGTAGCTCTGGCCACAATAAAATTTTCTATACTCTTTGCTAAATAGTTTCCTCTTTTCTTTTCTTTTGCTGCCATTCCTGGTTCTGCCCAGTTGATGATCCCCAGGCTGTTTGGTTCACTTCTCCCTGAGCCTCTGGAGTCCCAGAAGAGCTCAGCACTGTAATTGCTGTGGGGATGACAGCAATCCCCTCTCCACAGGGCCTTTTGGGTGTTAGATGGGAGTGTCTTCCCTGAAGGGTAGGGATCAGACCACCTTCTCTATAAGCTGTGTAATCCAACCTGGTTTTTGTGCTGGAGCAGAGTGAGCACCAGAGGGAGGAGGCCCAGCGAGCTCTGCATCATGCTGCAGATAGGCTGCTGTGCTCTTTGGGCTGAGGGGAACTGGGTTTCCTGGGCTATCAAATGTCCAGGGAAAGAAAGGTCAGGCATGTCCTGAGGTTCCAGGTTTCAAGCTCAAGATGGGAGGGAAGGGGATGTCCTACAGTTTCCTGGGACAGGAAGACTGGGGGCTCACTCTGAGGTTCAGTGTTTAGTCCTCCTCCCTTCCCAGGCTGTGCACATCTGCCCACTGCCCTACTGAGAACAGCCTGTAAGCCCCAAATTCCCCTGTCACACACTGCCCCCAGAGCCCCAACAACCAGTGCAGAGCCCCATAAGCTGCTGGCATGTACTGGTTCTTTCCAGCCCTGCAAGGATTCTGCGCAAGGTGTGGGAGCCTACCCTTTTTGTTGGAGGCCAACAGGATGCCCTGGGGCAGGGCCATCCTTCTGCTGCCTTCAGCTGGAACATTTGCTCCATTCTGCTGAATAACCCAAGGCTGCCAAATGTGCATGCATTGGAGCAGCTGGGTGCTGAGCCAAGAGCCAGGCTCCAGCAGGACAGGTTCCCAGCACTGCCAGTGTTGGACTCTGATCTCCTAAACCTCATGGGCAGAAGGAGGGTTGTGTGTGCCACATGGTGATTGAAATGGGCTGGGGTTTATGTTTTTGCCACAACCACTTAAAAGGAGCACTGCTGAAGATGCACAGTGGGCACCCAAGAGTAAAAATTGTGAGACTGAGACAGTTTTAGGTCCTGGACTATCCTTCCCAACCTTGGTTTTGTCCTCTTGGGCCTTTAATGCTGATACCCTGCAGGTTCAAGTGCCAATGGCATTTCTGCTGCTCTGCCTGAGGAAGGTCCATAGCAGATCTGTGGCAGTTAGCAAAAGGAATGAGTCACATTAGGGTGCTGCTGCAGAGTCCAGCGTGTGGGCAGGGCCATCCTGGGCTCAGCACCAGAGGGTTGCAATGACCACAAGCTGCAGTCCAAGACCATAAGAGAGCTGGGTTAAGGTCCTGACAGCAGAAGTCCTGCTACCTTCAGCTCAGCATCACTGCAGGCACACTGAGGTCTGACATTCTCAAGCACCTTCACCAGCACTAAATAAAAGGTTTTTGCCAGGGTGTGAACCCTCCCATCAGCTGGAGGCAGTGCCCTGGACCAGCTGTTTCCACCACAACACACTGTGGCTTTCTATTAGGAAGAAGCAATGATTTGGAGGATGACAGCTTTCCACAGTCCTCTGAAATCATGTCATGGTCCCCGGCCACTGTCTGGCAGCTGTGCCAGGCCCCGCAGTGTCTGCTCCAAGCGTCTGCCTTGGCATGGGATGCACGTCGTGCTTACTTTCATCTTTGGGCCTGGCTCAAGTTTCTTTGTTTTCTCTTTGAAGTCAAGAGGACCTTCCTTTGGGAAATGATTTTGTGTAAGTTTCTTCCTGCACTGCTTTTGACACGTCCTGAGAGCACCTCAGTGAGCTGCCTTGAGTTGCAGGGTGGGGGAAAGGGAGTTCCTGCCAGAGGATGGAGCCTTCCCCCTCTCGTGTGCCCTGTGCCGTGCACGGCATGACGGCAGCCCGTGCTCGGGGGCACACCCGGCACGGACACAGCACGCCCCGGTCCCCGATCGCGCCGCTCAGCAGCCGCAGCTAAGCCCCGCTAATGCCTTGTGGACAGGCTGTTGCTGCGGTGACCGTGTACATATTGCACAACCTCCGAAACACTTCCCTCTGTTTGTAGCAACTCGCGCTAGAGAAGCGGCGATCCCGCATAACCTCATCCCACCCCAGACGCGGCCGAGCCAGAGAATCATTCCTGAAACGGGATGACTCCGGGAGGCTGCGATGCCCAGCCTCGGGGGAAGCGAGGGGCAAAGAGGATGAGGGTGAGCACAGAGGGTGATCTGAGGTTGTGCTTGTGCCCTCGTGCAAGCTCTGAGCTGCACCCTGAGTGGTCACAGCACTCCGGACTCTGGGTGAGGGCGAGGAGAGGAACACGGTCCTAGCAGGGACCAGCCCAGCAGCCGAAGCTGCACCTCGGGGATGCAGCTGTGTGTGAGCCTCGGTGTTTCTGGGGTGAGCTCTGGAGCATTCGGCTCATTTAGGCCCATGAGGCAGGAAACAGCCTGGGAACATCCTGACCTTGACTGGAAGGGAAAGGTCCTCGGCAAGCTGAGCACTGAGCCGTGCGCATGCTCCTCCACCAGCTCATAGCACCTGTGCAGCCTCCCTCTCAACTCCTGCCCGTCCCGTGGGCTCCCGACCAAGTCACAGCCTCCTCCCGGGCTTCCTTTTCCGGGCTGCGTGAGGAACAGCGGGAGCCGGCCAAGGACCGGCTCCATCCCAACAGGGCTGTCATGGTGACAACAAATGCACAACAAACCTCAGCCCTTAGGAACAGAAACATGACCTGCTCGACCCGACCCTCAGCAGCCGTGGCTCAGCGTCCCCCTTAACCAGCTCTCCCCGTGTGCCATCGCTTGGCTCTTTGGGCTCTGCAGCCCCAGGACCAGCTGGAGCTCCTACAGGAGAGCTGCCGACATGCCCACCTCCTGCTCCACCTGCTGCCGGCTCGGAGGATCGAGGCTCCCATGCTGCCCACCGCTGCCAAGTCGTGCTGGATGCTCCAGCTGACATTACCTGGCTCCTCTCCGGAGCTGTCAGCTGGGAGCAGAGCCAAAGACACCTGCTTTGGTGGGGAGCTGCAGGGTAAGCTAAGGATAAGGCTGTACCTTCATCAAGATTTAACCATCTTCCTCTGTGTGGCAAGTCCCAGTTATTCCCTTGTCCTTAAACCAGAGAGAAGTTTACAGCTCTTCCCCACCTTCTGCAGGTGGGATGGCACCCCTGGGCCCTTGCTGGCCTGTATGAAGGCCAGTTTAAATTCCTGTTTCACAGCCAGGCACTGTCACCTCTGAGCCTCTGCACTTTGGGACCTGCTTTCATATTGTATGAGGAGCAGGAAGAATGTGTGATCAGGAGAGTCCTCCTAGTGGCCTCATGCAGCTCCCAGGCTCTCTGGCCATGTCTGAGATCTACCAGGACAAACTGGAGAGAGGAAAAACCCTTCTTGGAGAGATCTGCCTGGGTTCTGGCATCAGATGAGCCTCCACATTCACCCTTCCCACGCTGGACTGTGCCCTCCAGGATGTGCTTGCCACCCTGCCTCTGGCTGGGGTGTGAAAGAGCAGCTCGTGTGGAGCCCCCTGTGGAGGGGCCACAGGACTGGTTTGGGGGCATAACAAAGTGGGGTCCTTTATGCAGCTGAGGCTACTCAAGGTAGCCAGGTGCTGAGACACACCTCTGGTCTCTGGAACCAGCCCTGGCACTCACCTCTGAAGTCGGAGGTAAAGTTAAATATCCCAGCTCCCAGAGCTGGCTGGTGGTTACCTCTGGAGGTCTGCAGACTCTACTCCAAGAGAGAATCAACATAAGTGGGTTGCTCATGTCTTTGTCCAGCCTAGAACTGACAACAGTGTCCCAGGAGAGAACAGGTGGCACTCAGCCAAGAGGGGGAGGTTGTCACTGGAGCTCTGCCCCATAGCAAAAGGCTCTGGATGCACAAGCAGAACTGGTGCCCTGGGACAGCTCAGCCATGGGGACACCTGTGTCTGTCCTTAACCTGCAGCTTCTCTGCTCAGGGACCAGGACAGACAGACTACAGGCTGCCAAAGACTGTGTTGTTTGAGCCGCTTCCTGGTTCCCAAAGCTGCTGATTTGCCCACAGGACCCCCAAGGCAGCAGCAAACCACACACCGTGTGTCCTGGCTGTGCACAGCTCCTGCTGATGCTGCAGCTGATCATCCCCTACACCCTGCA
Source organism: Erpornis zantholeuca (assembly GCA_013400515.1). Lineage (NCBI taxonomy): Eukaryota > Metazoa > Chordata > Aves > Passeriformes > Timaliidae > Erpornis > Erpornis zantholeuca. The sequence continues at coordinate 336,299 of VZTN01029247.1, read as the reverse complement.
CCCTCCGGAGCGAAGGCAGCAGAGCACCGGGATCAAAGCGGTCTGTGGGCAAACAGCTGAGGTGGGGCAGTGAGTAAGGGATGTGGGTTGTGTTGGGGCTCCATGACAACCACAATATTTGGGTACTGCCTCAGCTCGCAGCACCCACTGGGAGCCCTGCGTGTGGTCGTGCTCCAGGCTCCAGTGTGGGCAGTGCTGGCATGTGGCTGCTCCAAGGCTGTCTCTGACACAGTCCCTGACACACCAGAGGGTTGGCTTTGTCTCCTTAGCCTCGGCAGTGGCCTTGGTCCATGGAGTCGCCCACCAAGAGGACAGTTCCTCGATGGAGGGGCACAGTGGCTGTGTGGGGCTGTAGGAAAGGGCTGTAGGGGTAAAGCACAGCAGGGCTGCCAGGGGGAGTCGGTGCTGAGCGTGTGATGGAGAGACCTCGTGGGTTTATGGTGAAGCCTGGGAGGGTGCTAAAGGGACTTCATGAGACAACGCTGGAGCTTTGTAGGGTGATGGAGAGACCTTGTGAGGTGTAGGAAAAACCTGGTCAGGACCCGGTAGGACCTCGGGGGGAAGCAGAGGGGCTACACAGCGTAGTGGAGGGCGTCCCAGAGGTGGTCCGGGTCCTCTGCCCGGGCTCCTTCTCCCCGCCCCGAGGGCGCTCCC
>VZTN01029247.1:207760-335497 GCA_013400515.1 Erpornis zantholeuca | reverse complement strand
GCCCTGGAGCGCGAGGCCGGGAGGCGACCGGCGGCATCCCCGCCCCGCCGCGCCTCCTTAGCGACGGTCGCCAGGCAACGCCCATCCTCCCTAGCGACGGACTTAGGGACCACTCCCCGGCCCTCGCCGAGGCTCCGGGGGCCCATCCCGGCCGCTCTCGCCCGAGCACCCACCGGGCGAAGTACCCGCTCTGCACCTCGGGGTGCCGGACAGCCCCCTGGGTACGGGAGGTCCCCCGGGTATGGCTGCGCCCAGTCCTGGCCGAGATGCTGTAGGTGCTCGGTGCGTGGTGAGGGATGCTGAGCCGCCAGGGCGAGGCTGGCGAGGCGACGGCAGGCGGGGAGCGCGAATGGGACAGCAGCAGCAGTGCCACCACGGGATGCAGAGACCTGTTGGCAACTTGGCACCCTGCAGGGCATCGTGCTTGGCCCAGCCCTGGGGCAGGTCACAGGGCTGGGATGCTGCCTGCTCCGCACAGGGGGATGCAGGCAGGGGAGAGGTGGGGCTGAAGGCAGGCGGCGGTGCCGGCTCTCCTGATCTGCGAGCGGGAGGAAGGCGGACGCATTGCGTCATTCCCGGAGAGTACTCCCGAGGGGACAGGCTGATGCACTCACTCCCCGCCAGCCCCGGAGCCGACAGCCCCGCTGCTGACAGGTCTCGACCAAGAGCCTCCATTCCCCAAGACAAGTTCTTGGCTTTTGGCCTCGGGCTCATCCGAGGCTGCCGTCAGCCCTCACCCCACACCCGCAGGCACTGCCAACGCCCCGATCCTGCTGCGGAGCCTCCACCCTCGCCAGCCTTCCTCCTCCTCCTCCTGCTCTCGAGGGCCTTCGAGCAGCCAGCTGAGCTCTGCCGTGCAGCCAGCAGAAGCCTGCGTGGCGACGGGCCCATCTGCCCCTGTCCTGCAGCGCCATGGCCGGGAACGCTGAGATGGCATCCCTGGAAGAGAGCTTCCGCAAATTCGCCATCTATGGTGACACCAAGGCAACGGGGCAGGAGATGAATGGGAAGAACTGGGCTAAGCTGTGCAAAGACTGCAAAGTTACCGACGGCAAAAGTGTCACCAGCACCGACGTGGACATTGTCTTCTCCAAGGTGAAGTAAGTGACTTGGATTTTCAGGACCTCCAGCCTCCTGGAGGGTGGGGATGCCTTTGCAGTATGGGCAGGGTGGCAGTGCCTGGGTGTGGGGGTCCCAGACACAGCTACCCCTGCTGTATCCCCAGGCTGTCCATCCCATTTGTCACAGATCTGTGGGTGCTGATTGCAGTGTCCCACCTTCAGGTGGGGCATGTGGCTGCTTCTGCAAGACCTAATAATAAATTAACCCAAGTTTGGGGAGGGGAGGCTTAGATTTGCTGCAGAGATTGTGCCCTTGCTCCCACTCCGGGCACTGGTGTGGGCCTGGTTGGCTCTGCCAGATTCCCAGCTCAAGAAGGTGCTGCAGTGAGCAGAGGGTGCTCAGGGTTGTCCCAATGTGATGTGGCCCTTTTCTGGGCCTGGACAGCCAATGCCCAAGCTTGAGGAGGACTCTGGTCCATGGAGGTCAGAGGGGCAGCTTGAAGGGCTAAAAGGCACCTGGAACTGCTTTTAGGGTCTCTGGTGACACAATGACACTTCACGCTCCACGCCAGCATGCAGGAACAGGGTTGGGTAGAGAACTTGCTTCCTCCTCATGCTCTGTCCAGACGTTCTCTTGTTCCTGGGTTGGGTCAGGAGGAGCTGTGCACCGGAAGGTTTTTGGGGTGCAGCAGGGCAGGTTGTTGTGCTGCCCCAGAGATGAGGACCAGGACTTCAGGGGAGAGATACTCTGTGCATGTCCTTCCAAATTTGACTGGAGGATTGATGTCTGCCAGGGGAGAGAGGGCGCTGGGCAGCCCAGGTAGGCTAATGTTTTAGTGTGACTTTATAATGTATTTATACATTATAAAGTGGAAATGGATGTGCTGCCCTCCTGACACCAGCACTAAGTCCTAGAGCACTTCCATGCACCCTGGTTTTTGGTAACAGGAACTTCAACAGCATGTGGTTGAAAAGCTCCTGGAGCTCTGCACCCACTGTGCCCAGCCCAACCCCTTCAGCTGTAGCTGAATTTCAGAAGTGGGTGAGGGGCCCAGTGGTGGTGAAGGACAAAGGCAGGATCTCTCTAATGCAGCTCATCCCATCTGGAGGCATGACCCAAAGATGTGCTGGAGCAGCCTGAGTTTTGTGCTTGCAGAGGGAAGACAGCCCGTGTCATCAACTACGAGGAGTTCAAGAAGGCGCTGGAGGAGCTGGCCCCCAAGAGGTTTAAGGACAAGAGCAAAGAGGAAGCGTACGAAGCCATCTGCCAGCTGGTGGCAGGGAAGGAGCCCATTAACGTGGGTGTCACGGTGAGTGGAGAGCCCTCAGCTGCTGGGAGCAGGAGTGATGGTCGGCAGGGGAGGATGGAGCTCTGCCTACAGTGCAGCTGCTTTCTAGAAGACCCCATGGTGCTGGGTGGGTGAGGGGACCTGGAGGTTACACAGGGCCTGGGGGTCACAGCAGGGTCTTTGGTGGGTGTCAGGAGCTTGTGTGGGGCAAGGGATGGAACTTGTGTGGGAAGGGGATGGAGCATCTTCTTGATTGCCATGTCCCATCTCCCCACTGCAGAAAGCCAAGACAGTGGGAGCCGTGGAGAGGCTGACGGACACCTCCAAGTACACAGGCTCCCACAAGGAGCGCTTCGACGAGAGCGGCAAGGGCAAGGGCAAGAGCGGGCGGGAGAACATTGTGGACACCAGCGGCTACGTCAGTGCCTACAAGAACGCGGGCACCTACGATGCCAAAGTCAAAAAGTAGGGACGGGTGCCCATGGCACCACCCCAGTCCCTGCGTGCCGGCCGCGGGGCCACTGCACAGCCCTGGGACGTGCCCGTGTGNGTGCTCTGCCCCAGCGCCGCGTCCGTCCCACCCTGTGCTGTGATCCCCCCTCCTGTCTCCCCCGTGCTGTCACCCCCAGCCTCACACCGTACTAACAGCGCTGCTCCTCAGGGCTCCCCCGCCCCGCCGGCACCCAGACCTTCCCTACCTCAGCCCCGGCTTTCGGGGCAGCCTCCCTTGTCTCACCGGGGACCGCAGCTTGTCCTCCCCTCCCGGGGACCTGCCTTAACCCCGCACCAGTTACACCACAGCCGTCTCCTTCCTTCCCCACTGGTGCCCTCACCTCGAGGCTGCCTGACTTTGCCGCTTGCCCAGCACCGCGGGAGGCTCAGACCCTTCGGTTTGTGCCGGGGCCGCCGGGATGCTCCTGGCCCAGCCCCAGGATGCATCCCGGGAGAGCTTGGTCTCGCCTGGCCAAACGTCTCCGACCTGAATCCCCGTTGCCTCCTTCTGCCTTCGCGAAGCCCAAACCAAAGGATGCTGCAGACCCACGCTGTAACCCGGCTCTGCAATAAACCCCGTCCGCACTGACGCTCCGGTCTGGTTGTGTTCATGCACCGAGCAGCCGCAGCCTCTCTGGCCGCTCGCTCGGCCGGACACAGGGGGCTCGGCCGGCCACGCCGCTCCAGGGCAGCTGTGCCGGGGGCTTGGCTCTGGCCACCGAGGATTTTGGCAGCTCCTGGCTGGCCCCGAGTTGCCTGAGCAACCGCAGGCACACAAACACGAGCGCCTGGCTCCCACTCCTGCTCTGTTTGCAACCAAACACACGAGCTCCTGGTAACGATCCCTGAGAACAGGCTGAGCTCCAGGATGGGACGGCAGCTCCGGGATGGGATGGTCACTCCGGTGGGTGCATGAAACTGGGTGTAGGCGCTGCGACCCCGACCCCAGGCATGGGCTGAGCCGGCTGCAGTGCTGCTGGGGTGGCAGTGCCAGGATTTGCAGCTGCATATCCACCTCCAAGGTCATCCATTCGCAGCCGGCTCCCTAAATAACCCACAGGGGTTATTTCCAGGTGCCTCAGCTGTGGCACTGGCACCGCTCAGGTTGTGAGGGATGTGCCAAGGGCACACACATGGCTTGGACAGACTCACTCACTGCCAAGGCACAGCACTGCACGTCTGCATCCCAGATACCTGCTTTGGATGACACGGGAGAAGGAAGACGTTGTCTTCTTCTGGGCTGGATTCAGCTCCATCCTTGGTGAGGGTCTACCCGTGTCTACCAGTGCAGGCTGGGGTGAGGGCTGAATATTAACTTCCTTTCTCCTTTGAGCAGGTCAGAGGGAGTTTGTGGCTGTCTACCCCTAAATGCTCTTTCTGAGCATCCAGTGTTCCTCAAAAAAATGGTTGTTTATGAGGGGAGAGGAGGGGGGACTTTAACCCTTTGCTGGCTCCATTGCCCAGCTGCACAAATGAGGTGCAGAATTCCCAGGGCCAGGCTGCCCTGCGTGCCTCGAGGTCTGTGGAGGTGACTCAGCCCTGTCTTTGGAGGCTTGGCAAAGGAAAAATATTTTGGGAAGAGGTGAGCAGGTCAGGCCCCACAGGACTCATCCCCTGGCTGTGTGCGGCCCTGGTCAGGACCCGGTCGTGGAGCACGGGAGCTCCCATGTGGGGGTAGCTCTGAAGGGGAGTTGCAGGTGTTAATGTGTTTTTAACACAGGGGAATCAAGACTGGGAATCATAGAATCCTGGAATTATTTGGGTTGGAAGGTACCTTAAATACAGTCTCATTCCAATCCTCACACCATGAGCAGGGATACCTTCCTGGTATCCCTAGGAAGGGATATACTAGACCAAGCTGGCTGTGAATATTTCCAAGGAATATCCCCACCTTCTGTGGCCAGCCTGTGCCAGGGCCTCACCACCTTGCTGCTGAGATGGTGCCACTGCTGCCAGGTGATGGATCACCCAAGGCAGGGACTGCAGGATCTCCCAGGACAGCCAGCTCTGCTGAGCCTCCCCATCAGCCAGGCTCTCCCTGCTCTGAATCCTCAGCAGAAGCAGCTTCTTCGCAGCCCATGAAGCCACAGCAGAGATCAGGTAACATCTCACAGCTCTCACAGCTCCCACGTGATGCCACCCCCCCATAAAGATGCTCCTCACCCACTCCAGCAGCTCTTCGAGTCCTCCACCACTTTCTCCACAGCTTTTCATGGAATTTCTCCCCTCCAACCTTCTTGGTTCTCAAGGAGGCAGCTCCAATGCATGTGTTCCCAGTGTGGGAAAGGCATCTCACTCCTGCCAAAGCAGCCCCAGGAGAATTCACGCCAGTAAAGACCAACTGGATCTGTTGGCTACAAAATGCCCCTGATCAGCCTGAAATGAAACATGTCCTCTGAAGTGATGGCACCAGCTTTCTGGGAAAACCAAGATAGTGATCTATGTCTTCATCAAAAAGGGGAATCACTAAATACGAGTGTAGTGATCTTCTGAGAGCTGTTGGCTGTGTGGTCATGTCCAAGGCTCCCTTGTTCATCATTGCAGGAGGGTCTGAATGCCCTTAAGAAACAGCATCTGCAGTACTGTGGCTGTGACCTGCATTACAGACACATCACACAGCTCCTCAAAGTGGTTAGATCCAGGTGGAGACACAGGTAAGTGCAAGGAACATGGCCTTTAAACACCAGTCTTCCTGAGCAGTGTGGGCAGGAAAGAAGAGGTTCCTGGAGTGGTTGGCAGGGGAGCACAGGACTGATGAGGAGAGGCTGAGTTGGAGTGTTCAGCCCTTGAGATCAAAACCTGAAGGAACTTCCACAGGACCAGCAGCTCCAGCTATTCCCCCAGTGAAGCTTGAAATGGTGCCAGAGGCTGCTGAGACAGCAGAGACCTTGAGGCATTAGATGGAGATCTACTCCGTGTGATGAAAAGTGACACTGCCCAAACCAAAGGGCCTGCAGCCATTTCCCCATGCTAATGACCTTCCTCTGGCCAAGCATCTGCTCTGAGCTTGGCTCCACAGCAGCCCAAGACAGACACTCTGCAGCCAGCCTGTAATTCCCTGGCAGCAGAGGAGCCAGCAGGAGGAAGGTGTCTCAGCCTCTCAGTGTTCGTGTTGTGTGCATTGATCCAAGCTCCAGACATGAAGATTTTTTTCTCCTTCCCACTTGTTCCTTCCCCTTGGCCACTTTCTGGCCACGCTCTCACAGTGGAGAGACATGCCAGACCTTGCCCCCTCTGGTGCCCTGCCACTACAAACTGCCACCTCCTCTGGATTTTAGACAACCAGACTCTCTTACAAGCTGATGTCCCACCTTGCCACTGAGTTGTACAGCCCAGAAGGCTCAGCTGGGTGGTTGCAATTAATTCATCTGTAAAATGTGTTCTCTGACCCCAGGCTCCCTTTCCTAGAGAGTTTCTAAAATCATCTGGGGTCGTGGCTAATGTGCTTCATGCTCTGACAGCAAATTGTGTGCTGGGGATGAGGGAACTGGCTCCTCTGAGAGGTCATTTTTCTCTAGGATGAGCAATTTGACCAGAGACGCTGATGAGGATGGATCACTCTGGTCCTCACAGATACAGACTTTTTCCTAGAAGAGGGATACAGTGGATACCAATATGTCCAGGGAGGTTTTACCCTTTCTGTCCCTGTGCAGGATCACCAGGAAGAGCTCATATATTGTCCAAACCTCTGCTCCACAGGAAACCCTCCTGGTACAGAGCAGGTCCTTGGTCTTGGGCCAGGCAAAACAGCTTCCCTGTGGAGCTGTACCTGCCCTGCTCCCTCAGTACTTTTCCATTTCACTGCTAGCCTGATGGACAATGTTTTCCGAAACACACAGAAGGCTGTAAATCGTGTTCAGACAAGATTCAGAGTGCAGCTTCTTCACTTAAACTCGAATTCAAACTCCTCCTGTCAGTGCCCTGAGATTGGTTTGACCACATGTGTTCCAGGCAGTACTTCAGTGCCAGCCACGTGTTCCAGCACTGTGCTGGAATATTGATTCAGTACCCTTTTAGACAGAATTCAATTAACTAAATTACCATCTTCCAGCACGGCATGGTTCCAGATAAAATGTTATTATCCAGGACTCACCCCTGCATTTTGTTAATGTAATAACTGCGGCAGAGTTGTAAGAACACAGCAGGAGGTGGGAGCAGGAAGATGCAGAGGAAGAAAACAAAAGGCAAGGATTGGATTCATCAGATATAAATACAGCACGAGACACTATGCAAGGTAAAACTGAACATGATCCATATTTAATGTCTGGTTTGTTCCCTGTACAGAGCACAATTGTGTAATTGCCATGAACTCCAGAACTACCCACAGCTGTGTGCTGATGCACATCATCCTAATGGCGGTGATGGTGCATTTCTCATGGCTGGTGCATTTCTTAGCTGGAAGAGGTGTTTTGGGCACAGTGTGGCTGCTCTCTTCAGTCAGCTGCTGCAGCAGAACTGTTTGTGGAGAGTAAAGATCTGGGCAAAATTTTTGCAGAAAAAGAATTAAATGGTAAGCAGGTATTTGGGAGAGGGCACCTGCTGCAAGGATATTTTTCCAAAATTGATACACTAATTTCATCATGGAACCACAGAATATTTGGGACTAGAAGGGACCTTAAAGATCCTTTAGTTCCAGCCATGGGCAGGGATACCTTCCTCTAACCCAGGTTGCTCCAAGCCCTGCCCAGCTTGGCCTTGGACACTTCCAGGGCTGGGGCAGCCACAGCTTCTCTGGGCAACCTGTGCCAGGGCCTCCCCACCCTCACAGGGAAGAATTTCTTCCTAATATCCAATCAAACCCTGCCCTCTGTCAGTTTGAAGCCATTCCCCCTTACCCTGGTACTCCATGCTCTTTTCCAAAGTCCCCCTGCAGCTCTCTTGGAGCCCATTTAGGTACAGGAAGGTGCTCTAAGGTCTCCTCCTCTCTTCTCCAGGCTGATTTCCATTTATTCAAAATCACATTTTAAAACATCTGTACTTGGATCTCTAAATCTGTAGCCCAGAGCTCTGTATTTCAAGACCTGCAGCTACAGCCAAGATTCATGTTGAGATTTCATGTAGAGCTTGCTGACAATTGTTGGTAACTGATAGAAACTGTTCCAAGAGATCAATAGCATGTGCTGAGACAGCTGGAAGCACATCAGTGGAGCTCTGTGATTGCAAAAGGCAACACTCCTCTCTCTCGTTTTGACCTTAGATATTTTTCTAGGAAAAAAAAAAAAGGTTTCATCAGATCCAGAACATTCCTGATGCACCGCTCACCGAACTGGCATTTTCATGACTTGGCCTAGAAGTCCGTGACCAGTTCCAGCCTCATTAAGTGTGTAACGTGCCAGTGGTCACCAAAATAGCTCCAAATTGTTATGTCCCAAATCCATCCATTTGCCAGCAGTGGGGGCAGTACAAGAAGCAGACACGACTGGAGGAATTCTGCTGGGACACAGGTACTACCTCCTGCTGTGACAGGTGAGCTGTCCCCTGCCTGTGACCAGCCCACACCTCTGCCTGTCCTGCAGAACAGGCCTGGGCTCCTGGAGTTTTGTCAATTGTTTCACTTCCGGTCTTCGAAATAGCACCTGGGAAGTCAGATGGACATTTTCCAAAACAACTCATCTGGAGGAAACACAGGGAGAACACAGGGAGAGGCGGGTGAGCTTACAGGTGCTGCTGTTCTGAGCATCTTTCTGACGGGCTGGGCTCTTCTGAGGACAAAAGGGCCTGTGGGATCCAGCAGCTGGAGGTTACACACAGCAGAAACTCTCCAGGCTGCCTGTGAGAGGCTGCACATTCAGTTTGTAGAAAACCTTGTTTTGGTCCTTCAGCAGCCCAGGTATCCATTCTGTGACACTCTAGCTTCCTTAGAGCAACCCCATGCTTGCTGTACCACGACCCCAGGCTCCTGGAAAATGCCAGTAGGGCACAGCTGGCCCTGGCACCACATGCATGTTGTTGCTCTGCATCAGTCCTCATGAGCCTTATAAACCACATCAGCCCCCGTTTACCCAATGCCCAGGAAGCTCAGATCTTGCTATTTTTCTTTACTCTGTGTGGGTGTTTGATTCCTGGAGATGCAGTGGCTGGAAGCAGTAGCCTGATCCATCTCTTGTATGGTGAAAGCTGCTACATGGTTCCCCTAAAGCCTTTCATCCAGCTACCGAATCAGATAATCCCTTTGGGATGAGACAAGACATACGAAAACCAACCCCAAGTCCCCAGGATCACAGAGGGTCATAAATGTTACAAGAAATTAGTCACTTTTGTACAGTTTTCCCCATGTCTGGTAAGTCCCTCGGAGCTTTCCAATGGTACTGCTGAGCCCTCGGAAGTGATGAATGTCCAGGAGTGTAACGTGGTGTGAGTTTGACCAAACCTTTATGTCACTGCTTTGAAGCATTTGTCTCAAACACACTTCTAAAGAAAATAAAAGACATTTTCCAAGCATTCCTGCATAGGTGTGCAAAAAAAATAACCTAAACAAGCAGTAAAATCTGAAACACACCAGGATAATCCAGAGTTTTGGCAGGAAGCTCAGGTGATGTCACGAAACAATTCTAAACAGAAATGTTTCTATGGATTTTTTTTTTTTTTGAGACCTAATAGGAAACAGATTTTTGTTTTGGATTGAAAGCAAAATAACACAGCATCTGCAGGGATAACACTGCCTCATGTATGTCAGGAGCAGGAGGCCAAGGAGCAGAGGAGGGAAAAGCTCAACATTCTCCTGCTCACATTATTGGTTCAAGTTTAGCCTGTCTTGGGACAGACATTATTTTCTTGGGATTATTACCCAGTAGACTTCAAGGTAAATCACAAAATCCAACAAAGCTCCTGTCCATTGAGGTTCATCCTTCCACCCTCATAAATCCAGCAAGGATTTCTTGCTCCACTGACCCAGAGCTTTGAGAAGAACAAGGAGCTGAGGGTGTGTTGCTGTTTTCCCGGGACTGGGGAGAGGCTGGCTGGCAGCTGAGAGCTCCTCAGCACGGCCGGGACACGGCAGGGGCCAACCACGGAGCTCAATGGAAACACAAATCCTCCACAGTCTAAACACGGACACCAAACTCGGAACTGTCAGTGGGTTCAGCACTGACCAGCCATTTCTTTATGCAGTGTTTATTTATCAATGGGATAATAAAAATATCCTTATTTTATGTTTTAATTTCTTTCTGAAAACATTCCCTCCTTATCCTAAAGCACCATCTGGCTGCCCTTCTTCCATCCTCCCTATCAGATCTGCCATCTAAAAGCATCCAACTGTGCTTCTATACTGATGTTTTTTGCAGTCAAGTCAACCAGTAGAGAATGTCAGAGAAAGCGGTGACTCCAAAATCATAAACCTGACACAAAAACCAGCCTCTGAACCACTGTCTGGAAAGCTTATTAATAAAGAAATTAAATAAATTATCTTTTTGTCAGCTGAGACTTCCAGTAGTAACACACAGAGATGATAATGGGTAAACTTAAGTGAATGTTCAAGACATGCAAACCCATCCCTGAGGTGTGACACAGCCCCAGAATCGCAGTTATTATTGTACAGGTTTATTAAATATTAATATTTACTGTATAAATTATTAACAAATATAAAATATAGATAATAACATGTGGAGTTAGCCTGTGTTCATATTGATGCTCTTTTTTTAAATGCTGGCCTTATCTCCAGAGGAAGCTTAAAATATTATTTTGAAACATAGTTTAAATATTTAAATATTAATGTATATTAACAAAATATTAATTAAATATTGATGAGCACTGGTATATCGTTACCTAAAGCCCTCTTTTATTTTTTTTATCTAAAAATCCCACATGATCGAACTGATTAGTTAATTTATTAGCTGTCAAATTCCAGGTTTCCTTGGGGTTTTTTATTCTTTGGGTCTTGCTCCTCACCTGTTTCCTGTTCTAAAAGAAATGACACAAACAGCATCTAATTAAAGAGATCTGTCATGTTAAGCACCGTGTTAATTGTAAATTGCAGCCCTGCCCGTTGCTCCAGGGTGGATGTGTGGGGTGAGGAGGCTCAAGCCATGGCTGGGGCAGGGAGGAGCCCCCTTGGTGCAGGGGGAGCTGCAGGCTGGGCACTGACCCATCAAACACAGCCTGGGCTGCCTCAGTTCCCTCTGGAAGGTCTGGGAGTACTTTCCTTACAGCAATGATGCCATGAGGGTGTTTTGGTGGTTGTGTCTCTCTTCCACTGTCCCCTAAAATTGGATGAGCCCCAGAAATACCAAGATTTTAGTATCTGGTTGTTTTTCTTAAAATTTTTCATCTTTCTTGCTTAAATGGTATCAGCAATAAGAAATTGATGGGCTTATCTATGAAAAAGCCTTGTTCTCCACATCATCTTTAATTATCAGTCCAGTCTGGAGCTACAAGCTGTCTCTGGAAGTTACTGAATTTAATTCTTGCATCCATTTAGAGAGGGATTTCCCCCCCATCCTTTTCCAGACATGCTTTTGACTCCCTTTTCTGGGCCATTTCTATGAGAAATAGCATCAAAACATTTCAGACATCAGGCTGTTCTAGAATTTTCAGGTTTGCTCCTGCCCCTCAGTGTGTTTTCTGTGTGGAGGAAACAGAGCATTGTGGGATCTGCAGAAGAGGAGTTAATTAATTTTAATGTCAGTGACTGGCATTTCTCAAATCCCAAAAGTCACTCTGTTTCCTGAATCTCTGTTGTGGAAAGAAGCTCCTGCACAGGGTAAGTCTGATACTCACAAGTTATTCATTGACCAACAGAGTTTTGTGTTTAGGCATCTTCATTTTTACACACAGACCTTAGAGTTACCTTTTGTCAGCTCTGTTGATTTATTTTATGAGCATTAATTTTGCAGCTGAAGCCTTTCTTGCAGGCAAAGTGGGATTTTCTATGTGGTTTTTCTAGAATTTTTCCATTCTTAGATAATATTGTTTGCAGAAGGACAGCAAAGAGTTTGTGTACATAATTTTATCAAGGCTCCTGATAGGTATCCAAACAAATAATTGTCACATTCAACTCATCTGCCCTGGTTGGTGAGCACAGAAACTGTTCCAAATTTCATGCTTGACCTTTCTGTAAGAGCTCATTTAATGGTCATCACCGGGGTTTTGTTTTTAATTAACTACAGTTAAAGAAAGCAGCTGTTCTGTCTGAGGACAATTTTATACTGCCCTATCTTATTGAATACAAATATTTTAATCTGGAAAAGGTGGTATTGCCCTTTCTGCTGCTCCCTGAGAAGGTTCAGTTGGCCTGAAAATAAATTCATCCTAATGGGACACCACTGAATTTACTGTCATGTGCAACAGGAAAATGACAGTTCTTCCTCTTTCCCTACTCCATATCTGCAAAAATGAAAATATTAAATGGGTATCTCTAACGAAGATCTAATTTTCTATATAGCTACAAGTATTTTTTATTTTAATTACAGTGGAATTTAGTCTTGTGCCAGTGAAGGGTGAGTCTGCACATCCTGACTGGATGAAATGTCTATTTTCAAACAATATTTGTGTTTCCCCCAGGTTTTATCTAAGCTCTGAGTTTCTTTCAATTTCCAATTTCTTTTTTTTTTTTTTTTAACGGAATTGTCTCAAAAATATCTCAAAATCTCACTGCTTGAGATTTCTAACATCAAATATTAACATTTTACATTTAACATGATTTTTTTTTTCTTTTTAGGCATTGTTTAAAAATGTTCCCTCTCCAAAGGCTGCGAGAGGAAGATCAGCAAAACTCAGTGGTCTATTACTGCATTAATAAACTGTGCACCATCATCACATTTACCATGGACCTGTTGAGGAATGGCCAGGAACACATCCCACTGAACTAGAATTCTTGCATTCCCCATCCCTGGAAGTGTTCAAGGCCAGGCTGGACAGGGCTTGGAGCAACCTGATCTGTTGTAAAGTGTCCCTCTCTGTGGCAGGGAATTGGAACAAGGTGATCTTTCAAGTCCTTTCCAACCCAAACCAGTCTGTGATCACATATTTGTGGATGGTCTGTACATCTTCAACAAAAAGGAAAAATGCACCTCTCTTCAGATTTTTTTGGGGTTTCTTTAGGGCAGGATCAGCAAAGTTGGATTTGTCCAGCTGAAAAATACTCCCTCTGCCCCCTCTGCTGGTGTCCCTGCCCTAAGGCAGAAAAATGCTTTCCAAAACTGCAGTGGTGAGAACTCAGGGAGCTTAGAGGAGAGGGGACTCTCCCTCCACAGGCACAGCAATCTATTAGGGCTGTAATTCTCTTCAATCATCAGAAAGTGAGATGTCTTAAAACACCAGTGTCCTGTGAATATTCCACCACGTTAGAATTCTTGCACTCCCCATCCCTGGAAGTGTCTGAGGCCAGGCTGGACAGGACTTGGAGCAACCTGGTCTAGTGGAAGGTGTCACTGCCCATGGCAGTGGGGTGAAATGAGATGGTCTTTAAGGTTTCTTCCAATCCAATCCATTCCAGGATTTTATAATTCTAATACCTGAATGGCCAAGCTATGCCTGGGAATTGTTGGGAGTATAAACTGGGAAGGGCCAAGCACAACATCCATAACTTGCTAGCAGAGAATCGTGTTCCTGGGAAGGGTGGATTTCCTAACAGTCCATCGAAGCCATCTTTAGAGGATTCCCCATAGAAAATGCCATGATGAGCTGTCCATGTGAGATGTGTCATGAGTGTCACAGGGCAGAGTGGGACTCCTGCTTTTCAGTATCAGACTTTATCATCACTTAGTTAGTGATCATCACTTGGTTAGTTAAAGGTGAGGGAGAAAGAAAGAAGGGACAGATAGTGTCACTTAACTTGCAGAAGGGCAATAGCTGGAAAAAGTATTGAAAATTCTAATTCTGACAAAGATTTCAGGGGAACACCTCTGGTTTAGGAGCTCTTATATTTTGGTTGCACCCTCTCAAAAATGCATCATCTCGTTTGGGATTCCTGATATGCAGCTCAGACTCTATGGAAGTCAAGGTTGGTAATGGAAAGATTTCTACTTATGCCAATAAAACCAAACATTTTTCTCTCATTGCTTGGGTGGCAGATATGGAATAGAGGGGAAAAAATTGTATACTTTCCAGTGTTTAAAATGACAGGCACCATCAGCCTCACCCCAACAACCTGCTGGGTGAGGTTTGGTCAGAGAAATGTTACTTCACCCTGCCCCCAAGTACCCTGAGGGGGTATTTAGACATCCCAGGGACAACTGCCCCCTCTCAGCACTCCCCATATCCTTTTGCAGTCCAAGTTCCCATGCTGAAATTATGACACAATGCAAATAAGATTCATATAAAGAAAATAACCTTTATTAGACAAATCAATCAAACCCTGAAAAAACAGTGTCTGGTAAACAATACTAAAGGTTTTTCCAGCAATGTAGAAACCTTTGAAACCAAGAAATTCCAGAAGTTTCATGTTCCTCTTGTTGCATTAGTAAGTTCTCTCCCTCTTGTGACATGAACTATTGATGTCTTGACAGCTCAAAAACCTTGCATTAACCCAGCAATTATTTCAAAATAGTAACTCGTAAAATATTCCCTGTATAACTGTTTCCCACACAATTTTGTACAAAGGTGTCAAACTCTATTTTTTTGCTGTCTGAAAAAAGAACAAGGTTTAAAAACATCCAGCTTATTAAAAATAAACAAGTGGTTTATATACAGTACAGGAATTTCCAAACTTGAAGGAACACTGTCTCCAGGGTGGCTGTGGGGTGTAACACCCCGGACTGCCAAGGGGAGAAAACTGCAGTTAAATAAACTACGAATTCATCTTCTTCCTCAGGCCAAATGTGGCACTTCTCTCACACCTGCAGGAGCCTGATTTACAGCTCTGCATAAACCAGGAGTAAACAGGAGATTGGCAGCCAAGTAACTACTGTTTCCAAAAATGCTAATTTTCATTTCCTCCAAGAACAGAGGGAGGGTGTCACAGCCATGCAGTGACCTTGGATGTTACTCATGAAAAAGCCACCTTGGAACACAGGGTTCATTTATCCTCCAGTTATGCTGTGTTACTTCAAACAACATGCACTTAAGGTTCAGCATTATGATCAATCCATTACACTCAAAACCTGTTGGTCTCGAATGCCAGCACCATCCAAAGCTCCTCAAACAAGCCACAACAGTGGGACTGAAGTACCAGGAGAAGGGCTGAGTCAGAGGTGAAGCAAGGAGCCAGTCCCTGTCACTCCAAAACCAGGGGCACAGTCAGGACAAAGCACAACGGAGTCTGAGCTAAGCCACCAGAACCTGAGCCAGAGGGGAGAGAGAGATACTTGCACTGGGACAGCAGCTACAGGGGGCAAGTGGCTAAAATTAGAGCCAGGAACCTTGGTGCCTCCTGAGCTCCACCAGACAGCTCCCTCTTCCTCACTCCTACTGACATCTCTGCTGGCTGCTCCAAAGCTCCCTCTCTGTGTCAGCCTCCCCACTGGCATCAGGGGAGTCTCTGCCTGGGCATCTCCCCCTTCTGTGGTGAATGCACTGAGGATTTACAGGTGGAGCTGGCAGTCAGTTAGAGCGAAGGTGGGACAGAGAGAGTGGCAGAGCTGACAGATGGTTATGAGTGAGATTAGCTCAGCACCAAGGCACTGGAAGAAGCATCTGAAGAAACAATTCATTATAACAACGAAATTGCTTTTATTAGAATGAAAAGTGTTAAGCAAAGGAAATAAATTATTGCTACAATAGACATATTTAGAACATAAGGAAGGACATTAAATCTTGAGCTTCAGGCCACTATAACCCTGAAACAGAAAGTTATGCTACTTTTTTTAAATACCTCAATTTCTCTTCACGCCCTTCCAAAAACTTTATAAAATGTGCAGCTTACATAACAAATAGTAACAGAGTCACTTGTAATAAAAATCTGTACAACTCATACCTTTAAAAATAATACTTTTTTTTTTTCTCCAAACTGCTATGTTACTTATTACTTATAAATATAGGGCTAATGAGTTTTAAATGCCCAAGGTCCCATCCAACACCAAAGCTATTAGATTTAGTCGACAGAAGCCTTTCTGGGACTTCCCCCCAGGCAAAGGTCAGGTTTTAGGCTGTTTGAAAGAGTCTGATTATGGGCAAGAAATATCTTCATGGATGAAGACTGTCTCCTTCTGCTGGTCAGAGGCCTGGGGTCTTCAGTGAGTTTGAAATGGCAATCAAACCTGGAACACAGCACCGTGCAATGGGTTAGACCAGCTGTACTCCCACGATGTGGCAGGATCCCACAGGTCCCTCTGTCCTGGCCAGCAGACATTTTGCAAAACACTTGAAATCTGCAGTTGTCAGAGGTCAATTTTGGTGGGGAAAGAATGTTTTAGTGGAAGAGCCTTGCAGGAGAAGCACAGCTCTTCCCCCATGAGGAGATCAGGACTTGCCTAAAGGCTATGTGTTGTTGTCCCTGCTGCTCCTGTGGCCACTTCAGAAGTCTCATCTGTGACCCTCCAGAAGGGCTCTGGATCTTAAATCTGAACCTTGGCTGGTTCTGAATTCCTGCACCTGCAGGTCACGAGCCCCAGGCACACCACACAGTGCAAAACCTATGAGCCATTCACCACCCTGTACCTTGACAATGCAAGCCCTAATCCTGCCCCTCTCATGCTTGTAGCCCTCTGCTCCCTGTGAATAAGGAGGCTCAGCCCTAAGGACAGACAGGACAAGGCTGAGCCAAGAGCAGGCTGGTTTGAGTGGGCCTTGACATGACAACACCAAGGGCTGCCACCCACGAGCACGAGCCCTGCTTGGCTGCAAGTCCTGTCAGGGTTGACCCTCCCTGGATCAACAGCGATTTCCTCACAGACAAGGCATCCTCCCAAATCACTAAGCACAGGAGCAACATCTGGCAGCTCCCTCAAGACATCCTGACCATAAGCTTACAGGTTCCTCTGCCTCTGTTGAAGTACCATTTCCTTTGGAGGTTCAACGGAAACTGTGGATAAATCCACCTTGGGGAGAACACCATGATTCCCCAAGGCAGTTCAGAGGGACTAAGAGCAAGATTTTGGCAAACAGCCACAAGAAACAGATTAGTGGTTAGACAGGTGGGCAGCATTCAGAGGAAAGCAGCTCATCTGAACACTCAGGAGGTGGTCAAGCCTCTAGTACCTGAACATGATTTTGCTTACTTTGCTTCTGCAAGGCAGAAAGCATCACTGTACAGTGTGGCTCCATGGGAGCTGCTCTTCTGTAATCAGCTGAATTGGAGCCTCAGATACCAGTCAGGAATGCACAGGGAAAACTCAGAGAGAAGCTGAGGGCAAGGTTCCCCTGACTCAGAGCTACTGACAAACCTGACCAGCACTCAGAGCTGCTGGAAAATCCCCTGCAGGGGCTACTTACAACAACTCCACTTCCTGAGGCGGGGCCGAGGGGCTCACACTATTCTTGAGGGAGTTATGGTGACCTGGCCTGCTTTCTGCAGAAGAGAGAAGCCAGCATTAGTACAGGGTTAGAGGACAACAGCATCAGGACACGATCTAGGGGGAAGGGAATCAGCTGAGAACTCTCTGGAGCACACTGACATCTCAGAGCAACAGGCTCCCACTCCTCCATCTCATCGCTCCCCAAAAAAGGGAAAGCAGCTCCCAGGAAAGGAGCTTGGCAGCATCTGCAGCAGTGCTCCAGCCATTCCAGGAGGTTATATATGTACCCCAGCCCACGGCAGCATTATAGCTCCTGTTTGTGCAGCATCCCCTCCTTGTGCAGCCTCCAACACTGCAGGTCTTTTCCAGCTCATCTCCTCAGGGATCTTGGCCACCGTAGAGGTGCCTCTTGCACCAGAGGGGCTCTCGCCCACCCCAGAGCGGGGTGAGTCTCTGCAAGAGGAAATGTCACTTCCCCACAGTGACCCCAAGCCCAAAAGCAGCATCTTCAGTCCCCCTGTGAGAGGCAGTGGCTTGAACTGGGGAGGCAGTTTCAGGAACAGGCAAAGTGAAGAGAGTGTTTTGGCTGCTTGCACTTACTGCAGAAATGTACTGGCTGTTTGTGAACCTGGGTCTGCCCTCCATGGCAGAGCTGTGTTGTGAGCCCACAGGCATGTAGTGGGATGAGCCCATGTCTTCACAGAAGCTTTCTTGGGGGACGTTGGAGACACAGCCACTGTCGGAGCCGCTGGAGCCAGTGGCTGACATGCAGTGAGATGATTCTGAGCTCTCTGTTGCTGGGGAAAGAGAGGAAGGTCACTGTGATAACCATGACTTTGGGCTGCAATTAACCTGTGCCACATACACGTGATAATGTACCTGTCTGCAAAGGCACTGGAAGCTAAGACAGAGCTGGCATGGAAGGGCAGGGCCCTCATGCCCTGGTCTGGGTAGGACACAGGGACTGCTGTGACCCCAGAGAGCCTGGTCTGACCACACAGCACAGAACAAGGTGCAGGAATGAGCCCACATTTCCCAGGTGCTGCAGAACAGCAGGGCCATACGTACTCAGTGAGGGCTGGCTGCTTGTCTCGTGCTCCAGCTCATCTTCCTCGATGCAACTGCCAATGTCAAAGGGGCGTCTGGGGGCCAGGACTCCTGGCAGCAGAGCCTGGTCCAGGTACATGTGGAGGTTGAGGGGCCCCAGCAGGGAGGAGGAGGAGGAAGGGGTGTAGGCAGCGGGGGTGCTGCCGGTAGAGAGCTGTGTCTGTGTCCTCTTGAAGGGGTTGGAATGGTCAAACAGAGACACTGCAATTGATGCTCTGGTCCTGGCACCTGCCAGAAAACATACAAAAAAAACCCTGAGAATCAGTCCTGCCTCACTCTCATGGAGCAAGGGGGAAGGCACAGCTGGCACCTACCTCTGCCTTTCATGATGTAATCGATAGCACGGTCATTGATAGCTGCCTCACTGGGTTTGATATCCAGGAACGGCTTGTTACCCACACCCATGGAGACCATCTCCTGCATACGGATTTCTGGAGAGGAAGAGGCCCACAGCCACATTATGAGGTTGACCTGACCTAACCGTCCCCACAGGCATTATTCAGCTGCAGGTTAGAGCACTCCTGGGCTGCACTGTTCCTGAACTGCTGAGATTAGATCTGTTCTCCCGTTGCTCCCCTCCCCAGTGCTGTGGAGTCTCCAGGAACAAGCAATCATGCCCTGCTCTGGCCAAGAAGCTCAGTGCCATGCCACCTACTAGAGCCCTGCCAAGCAGGAAGCCTGTGGGGGACAGGAGGGATTGGCCAGCATGATCCAGCAGTAGTGAGCTCCAGTAGTGGCCTAGATCCCAGGGAGACCAGCAAGTCTTTCAGGGGCACAGCCTGTGCTCAGAGTACAGGGAACCCTGAGTGTGGATCTCCAGATTCTCTCATGGAGAACAGGTGGGTGTCTCCAGTCATACAGAGCGTGGGGCGGTTGAGTTCTGTGGGGATGAGGGGCAGGGAAGGGACATGCCCAGCCAAGCCCAGCACATGCTCCTGAGGCTGCATGCTGGCACACAGCTGCTTGCTGCACAGAGCTGCCTGGTAACAGGATCCAAACCTATTCAGGACAGCATGAGCTGAACAGGGCTCCCGCACCTTTTGCGGCACAGAAGGAATTCCAGGAAGGAATCACACCTTTATTGCGGGCTGCCTGCTGCCACAGGATCTTGGCAATGTCGCGGGTCCAGGCCTGCTTAGTCTCAGCTGAGCTGGCCTGGAGGATGTAGGTGTCGCTGGACTTCCGCCTTCGGAACCAGATCTCAAAACGCAAGCCGCTGTCTCCAGAGTTCTCTGTCAGACCAATGTCTGCTGTCTGTGAGGAATAGGAAAAGCAAAGCATGAACCAGACTGCATCAGGAGCAGCAGGAGTAAACTGTTTGAACCTTGTGCTAGAGCTATCCCCAGCTTGGCAGACCTAGCAGGAAAGAGCCTGAGGGTCTGGACAGGAGCAGGTATGTCCTAGACACAGCTGAGCACAGACAGCTCAGACAATTCCCAGTGCTTCAGCCAGAATTAGCACCACTTCCCGGCAACGTACAGATCACGTTTCCCCCACACTCCCCGACCCTCAGAAAATGCTGGCCCCACATCTCACAGCACAGAGAGAGCCTAGGCATTAATGTGTGAAGTATTCCCTTCTGGCTTCCCTGCATGGTTTGGAGGAGGCTTGGAAGCGGTGGGAGCAGCTCTTCTGCTGAAGGTGTATCCTGCTCCCATTTCAGACGCATGTGCCATAGGGAAACCAACCATGGACACCTCCCACTCAAGAGAGCGCTACAGGGCTGCCCCTACCTTGAAGGAGCGCTTGTAGATATACACATCAAAGCCACCCTCGATCCTCTTGGGCTTGCTGAAGAGGATGAGGTCCTCAAAGAGGAAGACGTGTCGCTGGCACTTCCTGCGGCCAAGCCAGATGGTGAACTCGTCCTGCCGCACCAGCTGCCCCTGCTCCTTCAGGTTTACCTGGACACAGAGGATATCCTCATAAGACTCCATCAGTATGATCGAGGCAGCCCTAGACCTGGAGTTGGAGAACAGGGTCCCAATATGGCTGTAGCACAGGTGGTGAAGAAGTGGCAGCTACCTGACATCTTAAGAGGGCTCCTGAAGAAGTCAGGCTGCACGGCATTGCTAGAGACCACATCAGGCTGAAACAACTGCCTCCAAGCTCAGGGGAGAGCTGGACCTTTCTCCTAGGCACAACCCACAGATGACCCTCTTCTGTCACCCTGTGCAGATCTGTGCCAACCCTCTGGAGTGGCAAATGCAGGCACCAGCCAGAGCTTTCACTCAGAGAAGAAACAAGTTCCATCCACTGCCAGGAGTACAAGGCCAGCTCCTCATTTCTTCCTGACCCAGACTGATCCTACTCCACCCTGAGCCCTGAGATTTCTCCTTCTCCAGTGCTATATTTTGCATGCCTCTCCAAGTCCCACCTAGATGATTCTGCCCTACCCTTGGCATTGGCATCAGTTTGAATTCTTGCAATCTGCCAGATCCTATTTTCACCAGCTCAAGAGATGAAAGGTCCAAAGTGGCCTGCAGGATGCCATCTGCAAGGGCTGCTAGGCTACCTCCCATCACTGGTAAGCATCTGGGAGCATGTTTATGACAAGCAGCTCACCCGGCTCAGGCAGGCCCCACTGTTCCCTTGCCCTGCGCATCAACAGTCCTGCTTTGCTGTACTGGCAGACAGCACTCTGATCACTGGGGGAACCTGAGGGGAGGCTCACCATACAATCCAAAGACCCCAAGTCTAGAGAAGAGGTATAAGTGTGGCTCTGCTCCCCTGAACAGAGGGGGAAGGGGAAGACACTGGAACGTACGTCACAGTCACGGATGGCATCCATGGCCAGCAGGTCATTTCCATGCCGGAGCTGAAACTTCACCATCTCCTCAGCTGCACGGAGATAGCCCAGCTCCTGCTCTTGTGCCTCACTGCACTCCTTGATCAGGTCCTTCAGGAGCAGGGCATATTTGCTCATCCGCTGGATGGGTTTCAGCAGGTAGGAGGCCAGGTCCATCTTATCCCCCAGTTGCACCTGCTTGAACTGAGAAATGCAGTAGAGTGAAGGCAGCAGCTTCCCCAAGGAGCAGCCTGTGCCCCCAGGCAAGCACTGATACCTCCCCTGACTGGAGTACTCAGGGAAAATGAGTACTCTCAGGGAAATGTAAGGTCACAGGACCAATGCTGCTGTGTGCCGAGTTCCTTTCCCAAGCCCTCTCTGCACCTCTGTCCTGTCCCTTCCATACAGCTGTGCAGAGAGTTGTGCCAGGGAAGCAGAGGCAACACTGAGCCTGCCTTAAGCAGGAAAGTTGGCTTTGCTTAAACAGATCAGTGACCAAATACACTGAGCAATCCTGATGCAAGCAGTGGAACTTACCTTGAAGAAGGTATTCCCATGGCTGGCCAGCAGCGAGTCTGACTTCGGCTTGTTCTTGCTATACAGTGCATACATTCCGAACTGGTCTTTCTGCAGAAGAGATCCATCCTCGTGTGAGACCCATGCACCCAGGACATGCTGACAGTCATGACCCTGGTAGGCTACTCTAGTACTTCTGCCTCCCCCAGGCTACACCAGAGCCTCCTCTGATATCAGGAGTAACTTTGCTTCAAGCTCGTTAAGAGCCATGGAATATTCTTGTCTTCCTATTCCTAGAGTGGCCAGGACTTGTTGATTCATTATCCTGCTACCCCTAGCCCCTTTCATACCCCTATGTCACCTGGTACCATTCACACCACGTAGGAGCAAACATGCATGGGGCAGCTGAACTTAAGACTTATGTCCCTGTGCTTCTGCCCAGAAGCCCTTTCCACCCAGAGTTGGTCTGTGCCTCTGCACTCACTGAAGTTATTCATTCATTCCCACTGACATTACAGACAGAAAACAGGTAAGGGTTGTCCCTGGAGAAGCAGACAGGTTTTAGGAGCAGACATTTTATTTTGTTTCCCTAGCAGTGCCTCTTGGTAGCAAAACACAACAGGAAAGGGACAGAAACCAAGCTCATGTCTGGAAGAGCCCAACCCTGGGGGCAAGGTGCTGATGCCTTACGTGACGCAGGAAGCAGTGGCTGACCCTCAGTGGGTGGTTGCAGCAGCTCTCAAGCTCTCGCAGGAAGTATTGGCTGTGGAAGTCATAGAGTTTCTCCAGGTTTCCAAAAATGACGCTGCGCTTCCCACGCAGGTCCTGCGGGAGGTCGAGGCGCTCCATCTCAGGGAAGTAGCTGTCGATGATGTAGCAAAGTGACCGCACGTATTCCCGCTCCGTGGTTACCATCTCGTCAATGATGTGCCGCAGTTTGCTGCAACAGGAAACTGCCTTGAAGGACCCAGGCAGCATCTGGGCTAAGCAGCCAGAGTGCCTGCAGAGCACTGGACTATTCCCACAAGTTCCCTCTGACACTCAACATGGAAATGAGATGATTCCTTAGCACAGTCCAAGCTCATGATAGCTCTGACCCTGAGCACTGACAGGACTCAAGGGAACAGCATGAAGCTGTGTCAGGGGAGGTTTAGCCTAAGGCTATTAGGAAAAGGTTCTTCACCCAGAGAGAGGGTGGTTAGGCACCAGAACAGGCTCCCCAGAGAAGGGGTCATGGCACCAAGCCTGTAAGAGCTCAAGAAGCATTTGGACAAGGCTCTTGAGCACAAGGTGTGATTCTTGGGGTAGTCCAATGCAGAGTCAGAAACTGGATCAATTATCCTTTTGGGTCTCCCTTCCAACTCAGGATATTCTGTAATTCTAAGGATTCACGAAGAGTGTGCCCAAGGCTGGCTGTGATCCTGACCCAAACTAAGCAGGACACACACTCCTGGGCCCACCCAGCCCCTGCTCTGGACACAATGAGCTGCTCTGCAGATGGCTGCTCTGCTGAAACAACAGTGGCAGCAGAAGTCACAGTAACTTCTGTAAGGAGTCAGCCTGATGACTGGAGACTGTGGGAAGCAATGTTAACCTTGAGAGAACAAGACCTCTAGACCTAGGTGCTGTTGGGCTTGTCCTAGTAAAAGTGAGAGAGTGAAACTGAAGTGTTCTAACACTTCATCACTGTACAGCAGCTCCTAGCACGGCTTGCTCTCACACATCCCAAAGGATGCCTCTTAGGTACTCAAGATTTCCACTGTGAGGCAGTGTAGCACCAAACATAACTACTCCAATATGTCATTGCCTTACCTGCCTTTCAGCCTTCCCTCTAGTCAACTCCACTGGCTGTTCAGAGAACAGAGCAGCAGGACTGCCTCAGCACCCACGGACAGGAGAGGCCTGCTGCATCGCTCCCTTCAGAAGCAAAGATAGCAGCCCGCTATCTGCTTGCGCACGTTCCCTGCCACGAGCTTTTCTGGGTATCCCTAGGCTATCAGAGCCCTCTTCCAAAAGATTTCACTGTCCCCAGCCATTTCACTCGAGTAGTAATGGTGGTCTCCCAGCACCCAGCACTCTTTTCTCATCTCTGCCATTAATTTTTATATTAATCTTTTCCAGTGAGAGCAACTGAAAGACTTGCCTGGAGACCCCTTGTCAAGAACAGCTCATATCCCTGGGCTCTCCAAAGCCCAGGCACACACTACAGTATGACAACAAAGTTGAGATTCTCAAGGACACAGAAGAAAAACAGCACAAATGCCAGCTCTTGGACACACAGCGATTTCAGCCCCAAAACACAAATACAAACACCCTCTTACCTGTGAAGCTGTTGTCACAAGGTGCTGGAAATACTTCCCTATCAGTCTGGGTACAGCACTCCCAAAAGCATGGGGGACAATGCCCTGTGCTTTTGCTCTCCCACTGCACCTGTACCTCTGGGTTTTTTAGGTCCCTGAATATGGTTTCTGCAATCCCTCATCCTCCAATGCTAGCAATGTTCAGAGATTCCCTCTCCTGTCTGGGAACTGAACTTTCCCCTCTTAAGAGTAATCACATTGCAAGGGAAGAGCCACAAATCCCATTTCTGTGTCTCCCCACTAAGGAAGGTGCCAGATTATGTGGGGACATCTCTGTGGGCTCATTTAGCACCACACACACATATGCAGGGAAGCTAGAGCTACATCTCCATCTATCTGCCCTGTAACCAGTGCCAAAGTAACCAGCTCTACAGAGTTCCTCTAATCTCTGCTGGCTGCCTTTTCATCACCCTGAGAAATGGAGCACCAAATGTCACTGCCACTTACCTGCCCCAGCTCTTGGCTTCTGACCCGGCGAGGCAGCCCCTCTGTCCCTCCAGAAGGCAGTCTGCAGCCCAGCTGTTCACAGCTGGCTGCCGCAGCGCGAATGTCCTGTCCACCAGCTCAGTGCTGCTCACCTCCAGCCCCTTAATGAACACACCAGTGTTGCCGTATCTGGCCGGCTCGCTCCTCTGGCAGCTTGACCACAGGCTCTCGCCACAAGGCAGGTCAAAGCTTTGGGCCTTCCGGAGCACCTTCCTGGGAGGGAGCTTCCCAGGGACTGGAGTGGATGCAGAAGGCTGCCTCACCTCTGGGATTTCTAGTATGCTCTCCAGGTTTGGCTTTTCTTCAGGCAGCGTTGGAGACTTACAGGCCCTGATGGCGAAAGAAATTCTGCTTGAGTGAGGACCAGGGCTGAGAGCAGCTTGGCAGGCAAATTCTTCCCCAGCATCAACATCGCAAGGGCAGCTCAAGGAGAGTGAGGGAACTTTCTCCTTAGTCCACTCCAGAGAGCTGTTGTAGCCATGGGGTGCACTGTGAGTCCTGTCCCAGGGGGACCTGGAGGTGGCCCCCTCAGAGTGCCTCCGGTGAGACAGAGTGCCAGTCTCGCTGCCAGCCTGGGGCTGCTCCCCGACAGCTGGGTTGCGGTCTGACAGCAGAGACTTCCTTGTTCTCAAGGCTGCTTCGAGTTTCTTTTCAAAAACCAGCTTGGTCTCCTGGCATTTAGACCATGCAAATTTCCACTGCTTGAGCCCCTTGTCACTCTTCAGTTCACAGGCCAGCTCCTTCATCTCCTGGAATCGGGCAGTGCTGATGTCTGGGTGCTGCCCCTTGTAACTCTCCAGGCACTTGATCACATCTGTGCAGTGCTCGGCAGAGCTGCAGTCCTCCATGCTGATACAGGCAAGGTGTCGCATCCCTTCCAAGGCCCACTCGTATGCCTGCAGATACAAAAACAAAAAAGCAACAGCCAGTCAGAGGGACTCAGTGAAGAATAATCCTAATTCGGGTGCCTGAAGACAAGAGAAAGGATCAGTGTCTGGCCACCACAGTTCCTTGAGTGTGGAGAATGGGGGGAGGCTGCTATCGTCAATGGGGCTTAACAATTCAGCAAAACAAACAGCCTCTTATGTGAAGGGCTTCAGCTGTGCTGGCTGCCCCGCCACAGCCCCACCTCCCTGCCAGGTCCCTCTGAGCTGGCACCCACACTGCTGGGCACGTTTGTCCTCGCTGGGCAGGGGGACCCAGGGAAAGCTGCTGCTAAGACTGTAGGAATTCACACCTCAGTGTAGCCCTGCACAATATAAAACCTGGAAATCTCCCTCCTCCTTTGCCCAGCCACTTTCACCACTGTCATGCAGGACAAGGTCAAGGGGGCACCTGTAGGCTGCAGGCAATGGGACTGCTGCTCTCTATGGTCTTTTCCTAGAGCTGACAGCACACAGAAGCCTGGACCTTCACCACAGCTGGGCTCTGTGGATCACCCCAAATGCTCTGACCCACCCTTGAAGCAAGAAGGAATCTGAGACTGTGCAGCCTGTGCATTTTCTGTGCCTGCTGTGTTCTGCCTGCCTGCCTGGCTCTGCTTGCTACTGCACTACATGCTTGTGCTGGTTAGTCAAATACTGACCTCAGCAGTTTATTTCTAATACTCCATGAATGCTGGAAGCAGCTTCATGGGGCTTAACTCTAGTAGTGGTGCATATGCTGGCCTTGCTAAAACTGCCGCATCAGTCAACCAAGAGAAGTGGAACAAAATGTGGTCCAATGACACAAATACAAGGGAAGAGCGAGTGCCTTATCATCATGGAAGAAATGGGGCTCAGCACCAAGACCTGTCTGTCATGAATCAAAAGCAGAAGAAAGGTAAACATCTGACTTAGGCTCATAAGCCACCATTTTCTCTGTAAAGCAGAAATGGTAAGATTTAATGATAGAGTAAATAAGATGTGACCAGCTGCCATAGGCCTGGCCAGGGAACTTTACTGCTCATCAGTGAACACACAGGGTTATTTGTTGAAATCAGATGCAAAGGTGAGGAAAACACCCAGGACATGGCTGCCTGGAATCTTCCGTCAACTGCCCAACATCAGTGATGTGCAAAAACACCACTGGCTGCCCTGAAGTGAGCTAGACCATCTCTAGCACTTGACCTGTCAGGACCTGCAGAGAAGCAACACTCGTGCTTAGCACCAGGAACAAAGTGACCGGCTTTTCCATTTTCCATTTCCTGAGCAGCCTCACCGTACCAACCTTCACTCAGAGAGCTTAAATCACTTACTTTTATGCAGCTTTAGACACCAAGAAAATCCACCCAAGCTTTATGCAAGCAGACACTGCATCCCCATCAGGGACATGGTGGTCGAAGAGATCAGGTACCAGGCTCACTCTGTGTTGGTAACAGACACAGGCAGGGCAGAAGGCACTTGGCTCTCATGGTGTTCAGTCCCTGGATGGGGAAGGCTATGACAGCCAAGTGCTGCTGTTTGTAGGAGAGCTGAGTGCTAGCACAGCCTGCAGCCTGAGCAGAGTCACTCTAGGGACAGATTCCACAGGAGCTCCCACAGCCGTCCACATTCTCTTTTGAGCTGCAGCTGCATGGCGTGCGTGCAGCCAGCCCCATTACTCATGCAGAGCAAGGAGCTGCTTCAGAAACACCAGCGGCGGCTCAGGGGAAACGCTTCTCAGCCCCACATAACTGCAGCATGGGACAATCAAAAGAGCAGCAGTCCCCTTTCCTCCCATCACCCTGCCTAGAGTGGCAACAGGCCCCTGACCTGCCTCTCTCTTGATCCAGGCTTTATGCTCTAGGACTTGCCTATGGCTGGGGGTGAGGAGGAGTGTGCAGAGGCAGAGGACGTGTCAGATTCTGGTGGGAATCCACATTTATCCATGACGCAGAGGTTCTTCTATTCCCCAGAGATGGGAGCATTTCAAGGCGAGGTGAATCGCTGAGTGCAGTGGAGCCCAGCAGATCTGCACAGCAGTGACAGATGGCCTATTCTGCTGTGGGGTCTTCAGCTGCCCCCTTCACCGTACGCAAACCAACTCCAGCCCCTTCCAGCTCTGCCCAGAGCAAGGATTGGCTATCTGTCTGGGCTAAGAAAGGACACATCTCACCTCTGGCTGTGGAGGTCAATGGCTGATCCTCACTGAAGGCTGCATGCTGGGAAGCAGGCAGCCCTGGCTGTCTCTTGCTCAGTGACAGGAAAAGCTGAGCTCAAAAGGCACCTGGGGCTGTCAGAAAGGGTGCTGAGAGCAATGTGCAGGAGAGAGACAGCCAGTAGGCCTGCCTGGACTTTACAGTAACCAGTCAGGAAGGCAGCTGCCTTGTGAAGGCCTCATATAAGGCTGGAGTACTCACTTCCAAGCACAGATGGGACAGAGAGAGAAAAGAGACTTCTTTTATTTCTTGGAAACTCTGCAGATCTGCATGTGATTACTATGAGGAGGCATCAGAGCTGCAAACCACACAGAGCAGCAGCCCCACCACCTCTTATTTTTCATATGGTCTCTGTCTGTTCTTGGCAAGGACTCCCAAGGCTGAGCAAAAATTACTCTCAATCTCGATGGCATTTCCTTCCATCCCCAGTGCCTGTCGCAGGCCAGCAACAGCTCAGCTTTGTTCCCTGCACAATAGAGCAGCCCTCCACACCCTGCAGCTTGCTTGGTAACATGCTAAGTGACCACCAAGGCTTTCTGCAGTCCTATCATCCACTTCAACTACCCCCTTTTGGACATAAATGGCAGTCCTCTCCAGGGACGAAGAGTGCCCCTATCCTCATGCAGGCAGGGGTATTGCTGTCATCTGTCCCCCCCAGTAAGGTTGCAAACAACACTCAGCCAAGCCAGGATATGGCCCTCTGGATGAGGAGCTTTTGGGGAGCAGAAAGCCCTACAGCTTTCCCTGCAGAGCTGCAAGAGCTGCTCAAATAAAATGAGGCACCTGTGTGCAGGGAAGCTGAAATCTTCCCAACCATGCCTGGAACCAGGCAGGAAGGAGCCTGTACCTCAGCTTTTGATCTTTACAGGCAAGTCATTACTGAAACTCTCAATTACAGGATTAAAGACAAACGTGCTTCCTGCATACACAGGACTGACCTATCCTGGAACACGCATCAGCAACAGGTTGGTCCTGCCAGGCTGCCCAGGAGAGGCTTGGGCTCTCAGTGACCTGCCATACTAAAAGGAAAAGCCAGGGACTTCACTGGATTATGGTGCAACCCCCAAGCCCATCACCCTCTGTTGGTCCCTGATCACTTCACCACAGACAAGGCTTGCAGCACATCATGGACAGGAGCTCCTGGAGTCTGTCAGGTTTGGCACCACTCAAGTACCATCTGCAAACACCCAGGCCCAGAGAAGTTGCTCAGCCCTGGTCCAGGGCACACCGCCAGCACTGAAAGCCTTCCAGGAGTCCTGGATCCTCACCTGAGCCACCACTCAGAAATTACACCTCTCCAGCCCAAACCTATCACAAACGTATCAGATTCCTTGTATACTCAAGGTTAAGTGACCTCTAAAACACCTTCTGGGTGTCCAAAACAGGAGCAGACACTGTGCATCCCAGACATATGCCAAGAAGGGGCAATTTCAGGGGGCCTGCCTTTGTCCAAATCTCTTTCATCCTTTCCTGTGGGGAGATGAAGACTGTAACTATATTTTTCTTGACAAATAGGAAACTGAGTGTCTGAAGAGGCAGAGGTAGGCAGATCAACTTTCTGCAGAAGAAATGTGCACCTGGGTGCGTGACTAACTCTGCTGTGAGACGGTTTCCTTTGGAATCTCAAGTGACTGCACAGTGCAACTGAGATAGGGGTGATGAAAAGTCAAGACTGGTCCTGGTAGGAGGGATGGAATCATGATTGTGGGTATGATGACTGAAGCACAGCAACAAGACAGACCAAGTTTCTCACTCTTCTGCAGGGATATCCCAGGATTGCAAGGCTCCATCTCCCTTGCTCTCTACAGTTCAGAGAGGGGGAAGCAGCACAAGAGCTGGGAACACTGCCAAGGACAGCAAAAAAGAAACCAACATAATCAAGCCCTGATCCAGGTTGATGCAGCTCCTGCATCGAGGCTGTGCTCCACTCTGCTGTTCTCAGTGAGACACAACCGACTGTAGTCTCTGTGGAAAGAAGCAACTGCACAGCCCCCCATTTAACCAGACCTCCTCTCACCACTACTGTACTCATTTTAAATGCCCCTAACTTCAGCTGTAAGTTTTAACAACAAAATGAGGTTAGCTTGCAGCAATGAAGACAAAACTGGTGCAGTCAGAAAAGTTAAAATCATCACAGGTACCACTGTGAACTAAACAAAGCACTTCCCAACAGCTACGCAGGGTGCCACAGAGGCACTGAGTCCTGCAGCTGCCCTGCTCTGCCGGCCACGCACAGCATTGGTACCAAACCCTGCAGAGCTCAGACACTGATTGCAGCACTCCCAGCACAGTGACAGGGACTCACCAGAGCACCATTCCAAAGTAAATACAGTCCTCTTGCAAGAAAATGCTACTGTCATTACAGATGCTCATTTGGGCTTATTCCTTCTGAAGTCCAATATGGCTTTAGGTTGCTTTGAGAAGTGACTCCTGCTCACAACACTGGTATGTCCCTTGCCACAAGCTGCTGCATGCACACAGCTAGCAGGGACCGATGGCTGGAGACTGCCTTATATGCTAATAGTTCTGAAGGACCATGATTAAAAAGCCATTTTACATCAAAATATATTGAAAGAAAAATTACCCAGGCTAAAACCTTATTTACCACGAGAACTGTCAGCTGGCAAATGGTGACAAGCCTGTTTCTCTACTAACTCAGAGACCAAGCAGCTACAGCAAAAAGTCATCAGCTCACCACTCACTTGGATCTGCTTTAGGCTTTCCTCAGG
Source organism: Erpornis zantholeuca (assembly GCA_013400515.1). NCBI lineage: Eukaryota > Metazoa > Chordata > Aves > Passeriformes > Timaliidae > Erpornis > Erpornis zantholeuca. The sequence continues at coordinate 305,221 of VZTN01029247.1, read as the reverse complement.
CTCCCACCTACCAATACTAACAGCACCCATGAAGAAAGGAGCAGGAAAAGCGCAAGACTTCAGGACCCGCAGATGTTCCCTTGGCAAGCCTATTTGTTGGTTAAAAACAGAATTCATCCTACCTTCACATCTGTCCAGAGGGAGTCCATACCCTGGCTGTGCACAGCTCTGTGCTGTACATTATCATCCCTTATGGCCAGACTGAGGCAGGGCCACTGCTTCAGTGCATCATCTCAGCTCTGGTTATTCACAAGCAAATGCTGCTAGCCTAAATACCAGATTGGGGGGCCCTGGTAACCAGAGACAAGGGAGAGGGGGAAGGGACTGCACTTCACACAAGAGCTACTGCAGTGTGCAGAGAACACCCTGACTGGGCACAAGCCAGATACCCTTTCACAGTGCAAAAAACAGGGAGAGAAAACTCAAATTCAAGCAAAATGCAAAATAAACCACTACCCAAGTATATGGAGTAAACACTGATCCCTCCTAGACATTGTGATGTTTTTTCCACATCTGTAAGAGCCAAAGTCCCTGCTCACTTCTACCAAGATCTGTGGCTCCATGAGCAGGAAGCTCCGCTTGGACACAAGAAATCATGTAATTTCAGAGCACAAGTTCTTCAGTAAAGTCACCAAGTTAGAAGTAATCTGTGCAGAGGTTTGCTGTTACTCTCTTACTCCTCTGTAGCACTCAACTTTTCCAAACTGCATCTGTAGCCCTGCCTGCAATTCATTAGCAGCATAAACCAAATTAATCAAAACTGTGTCCTACATGGGATGTAGCTAGTAAAAGCTCAGCTTTGAAGACTAAGAAAAGGACTCACTCTCTTGAAATTTAGAGCTAAACCATTTCTGAGTTGCTGTGTAGCTCACAGAGCCTCCCCTCCTCCAAGGGAGAAGAGACCACTAAAATCAGCAGTTTGCCTAAAACTAGCCTCTAAGGAAAATAAACTTTAAATCCTGTATTTGCGTTTCTGCCAGTTACCAAGTGCCAGCTGCTGTACAAACACTGTGGGAGGACAAAGGATGAGAGACAAGCAGAAACTACAAACTCCTTGGATTTAAGCATAAGAAAGGAGAACAAGCAGACAACCCACAGCTGGGCAAGAAAAAAGAACAAGGGGTCAGGGAAGCAGCACCTGTTGGGTTGGTCTGGGCATGCCACAGTCCATGTACCATCAAAGGCTGCTCATTAGAGCAATGTACTTGGACATCCTTTTGCAGCAGCACTCTTGAACAGAGCTCAAAAATCCCTTCATTTGCCCTCCAGGCAGCCAGGCACAACAAGTCCAGGAGAGCCTAATTACAGGAGAATATAAGTGGCTAAAATAAGATTGCACATGATTTCTGCTCTCTTGATGACAGCACAAGGACCCAAAGGGCAAATGTGGCTCGTTGTGCTGGAGCTGTCGTGCAGGACGCGTGCTTGCCCTTCTTTTCTCTAACTGCTGCCACTGCCAGGGAGCACCTAGGGGTATCCATTAGAAACAGGGTGACTCACCTGATGAATCACAAGCAGCTACAATAATCCGTGCTTCAGAGCAACTCAGAGATTCCACAAGAGCAGCCTGTGCCAGCTTCACCATATATCTATGTACAGACACACACGTACATATGTATGACACGCACATGTGTACGTACATGTGTGCATATGTATAAAATTACTCCCTAGGTAGCCGGGCAGCAAGTGGCAGATTTGCCTTTCTCCAAGCTCCACAGTCTCTCATGACTGCAGCTTCAGGTAGATTCTGCACTGATTATTCTCCCCCTATTTTTCTGTCTCACCATAGGAATTTTCTCAATATTTAAAAGCTCCCAAGTCCAGAGTACTAAGGCCAAGTTTGCTCCCAGTAAAATCAGAAACTTCAATGTTTGCCTTTTGCAAACCAGCCTCTTCACAATTGAGGCACTGCCCATTTCTTCAGCAGCTTTGTGCATTCATGAGCCAACAGCCTCATGTTACCAGCCAAGCTCAAGATCAAGCAACAGCAAGATGTGTGAGTCACCAAAGCTGGAGCTGGCAACTTGCACAACATCAACAAATTACCCCATTCAGAGACTAATGTCACCTCCAGAGGTTTTTTGCATGCTTCGCTTTTACATCTGTCCCGACATTCACATCATCACGCTGTACAAATACCCCACTGTAATAACACCCCACAGGCAAGTGTGGACAGACTGGACTGTGGTGGGTGTCTCCCCTCTGCCTTGTACTGGCTCCCTTTTAACGAGGTTCTCCGTGCTCAGTCCTCCGTGCTGGAGATTGCAAAACCTCCAGTATGGCCTTGGGCCTGCATGGAGAAACACGGGTGCTTTCTCTGTAGTCTACAATTCACATCCTTTCCCTTGTGACAAGCTGAGCCAAACTCTGCTTAACTACCACACGATGTGTTGGGATCTCTTTGCACTGCACTGTGGGTGCTTGTGCCCCGGGGAGATGTGGAGCTGAAACTGGATCCAAACACCCAGCAGATTTGCTGGGTCTCCCTTCTCAAGGGGAACTGACAACGCTGGAAACAGCTCCCTCGTTTAAGAGCACACCAAGATGTACTTGGAGGCTGCAAGGCCCTGCAGAGCAGCCAGAGGAGCCTCATCAGAGGCAGCGGGTGCTTGGGAGAACCCTGTCCATATGTCCAGGGCTTTGATATGCAGATTGAGCCATTGTGAGCTTCAGTTCCATCTGTACACTGAGGGGAGTTTCATGACCAGATTGCTTGAACAGATCTATTTAACTCCCACGACTAAAGGGAATTCCAGTCTCCAGGAGGATCTGAGCACCCAGATGGACACCAGCACACAAAAATTCAGAAAATCTGTCACCCTGTGCAGCTTCTATCCCAAGATCAGAGGGGAAAAAAGCACCCAAACTCAACACTGCACTCATGCACAAGGCTGGGCCCAGCTGAAGGGAGATCTCTGCTGGCATCAGACCAGATCTGCTCACACCTCAAGCACAACACATTCCCCTCACACCTCAGCTATGATGCGAGCTGGGAAATCCCTAAACCTGCTGGGAGGAAATGCTGTTTCCCTGCCATGACTGACTGGCTCCCAGTGTCATGATCCTGCAGGAGATTTGAACCCACCTGACAGGGGCCCGAGTCTTTCAGACAACTGTCAATTTATGCTCATGGCAGCCAAGGACACTGAGGAATTTTTGCACAGAGGTGCTCTGGCAATCAAGGCTGCAGGCAGTTTCAGCATGTCAGGCACTGCCCCCTGCATACATCCAGTGGCAGAACATGCTGACAACTCCCTGGATCTGGGAAGGCACAGGAGCGGCAAATACCTACATCCCAACATATGCTACATACTGGCTGGCTCTCTCAGCCTCTTCTTCTTGCTGTGTCCTCCACGGAGCGGGAGAATTTGGCCAGCTCAGTAGGAGGGAGAAGGACCCCGGACAGATCAAAGCTTTGCCCTTCTACACATGTCACAAACACATCACAGACCTCATACCACACTAAAGCATTGCCTGAGGTGCTGGGACAGGTGCTCAGAAGCATCTGAATCCAAGAACCTCTCACCTTCAACTGTAAATTGTGCTTGGATTTAGCACATGAGAAAAACCTAATTAATTCACTGCTGCTGCTCTGTAACACTGAGGGACAAATGAGTCTGACACCTATGTTGTGCAACCAGAAAGAAGCACTAAGTGCTGGTGCTAACTACTATTTAGCTTTTACCTCCTGTCACAGATCTTGCCAGGGCTACAGGCACTGCTGTGCTGCCCATTTGACAACACAGTTACTGGTGAAACACAGGAGAAAATAACTCAGGCACCAGTAGAGCTAGCAGTGATTTTCTGGAGAATTTGTATGACAGAACAGTTTCCAAATCACTAATTTTGCAAGACAGATTTAAGTGTTCAGGACTTCTTGTTTGTGCAAGAGGGCTATCTCCAAGGCAAAGCAGAAACTTTCTAATGCATGAATACACTTTGATAGGAAAGTAAACACTAGACACTTTTTAACCTTGCAGGATTTCTCCAGCAAAAAGCTGGCTGGAAGGAGAAGGGAGAGATTTCATTCATTAACCTTGCATGAACTCTGCCAGAAGATCGATTTTCCAACCTCGAGGCTCATTCCCCCAACTGCTTCAGGCTGTGCATGAAAAAGGACACCCCTGAAACAGAAGAACAAATCAGACTAGATGTCTGTCTAGGGGCACGACTTTACAGGCTTAACTGAGGAGGGAGAGAGAAAGAGAGATGAGACAGCTGCTGTCAGACAATGCTGAAGCCAGACATCAGTGGCTTCCTGTAAAACAGCAGAGTAAATATTCCTCTCCCATGCCTTTTGGATCGCCTTTCCTGAGAACTTGCACCAGTAACCAAATGAAAACTGTTATTTGGGAATGTTGTGCAGACCATCCCCAGAAAAACAAAGCCAATCTCTGCACAGACCTAGAGAGAGAGAATAGTGCATGTTAAGTCCCAGGGACTATTACAAACCACAGCAAAATCTCACTTGCTCTAAGATGCTGAGGGGTAAAACCATGTTCTGACCTGTGCAGAACTGCTGGCAGCATCATGGCACACGCACCTGTGTCTCTCTTTACAGTAAGTATGCTACTGTGAGGACGCATCAAATGCATTTTTTTCCACTTTGTTGCTAAGTTCTATTCTGCACTTCTCCAAGCACATTCCCAAAGCAGGGAATCATAGCACCTTTTCAGTAAAATTACTTCTCAAACTGTGCCAAACAGCCTGCTACAGAAAAATCACACTTTTAGGTTGCAGATACCAGGATCCTTTCCAGCTTCCCACAGATCAGCATTCAAAACCCTCCTTTTTCATTAAAGGCTAAGAAAAAAGAAACATCAGTAATTTATCACCTCAAAGACACTTTTTTTCCCTCAAAACTATCATCAAAATTATATCTGGTACATAATCAGAAATTAAACACAGCAGAAAACAAGGTATCAGCAGGTCTCTGTTCTGAAACTTTGGGGAGAAGTCAAGAGATAACATTTGTAGAAGGCAGCTTATTTAGCATCCTCTGCATTTCTGCTGTCAAATCTAAGATCGGATCCATCTCTGGAAGCTGGGAGTGCTGTGCCAGCAGGATTCAGTCACCTGGGGGGCAGGAACCCAGCAAACCTTGGAGCAGCCCAGGAGTGCAGCCCCCTCCTGTGCTGTCCACAACATTTGACAGAAGTCCTGGAGGCTGAGAGGTACCACCTGCCCTGCACATACATCCAAGCAGTCTGCAGCACGCAGCCCCCACAGCAACCTCCAGCTGCAGGTAAATTATGCCTGCTGAAACAATCATGCAGTAACTTCCAATAAAGAGAAAGAAGGACAGGCGCTGCTCTACTACAGACAGTGCAACCCTGGGGTTCAGAGGGACCAAGCAAAGATGCCCACAGCCCACGGGGTTCTGTCTTGAGTGCACAAAAGCCACACACAAAGCACTCTGATTCATGCTGGATGCACACAGACACGCACAAGCAACAGAGTGAAAAGCCTTCTCTACATTGTTTCCAAACAATATCAATAAAGCTCACACGTCAGCCGGGGCCCCGCACACTTGGTACTTACAAGAGGGTTTGCTGTGTCCGTCTGCTGCCGGAGCCGGGACGGGGTGAATGTGACACGGAGGGAAAGGTGCATGGAGATGTGCAGAGAGGCGAGAGCGATGAGGAGAAGGGCCCCAGCCCCTCTTTGGGCCCCAGAGCAGCAACACTTGCTCACGGGATGGAGTGCAAAAAGGCTGGCATTCCTACAGCAGCAAGGACAATGGGAAGGGATGAGGAGGCACTGCCATAATCAAATGCAGGCCAGCTGGCCCTCCCCCAGGAAGGGCAGGCACCTCCTTCACTTGCCAAAGGCTTTGTTTTCTAAGCCACAAAGAACAAAGTGGCTGAGGAGGAGAGCAGAGAACCCACTGTGGGGGCAGCTCCACCCTTGAGCTCAGGTAACCCGCTCCTGGAGATGAAAACACAGATGGAGAGGGATCAGGCAATATTCTGCCCACTCCAAGCAGAGCTCAGAAGCAGCAGCTCCTTGCGTGCAGCAGAGAAAAGACAGATGACTGAGAAACAAGAATCAGCAGATGCTGATGGTCGGGGGTCCTTTGAAGGAAAAGATCCAAGGGTGGCAGACAGAGAACACCAGTGAAGGAATGGCTTGTGGAACAGAGCTCCAATAAATCCCACTATGGAAAACCCTACCATTTCTCAACCCAACTTGCTTCACCAATCCTGAGCGCTGGGAACTGAAGATGAAAGCTTCCCTCAGAAAGAAAACAGAAGGAAAGAGCTCAAGCTGCAAGAGACTCACAAGCTATGGCAGGGCAATGACCACACTTTCCCTCAGCACCAATAAGACACCATCTTGCACAACATCCTGACAAGCAGGAAAAAGCCCCCGGAGCTGCCTCAGGCCCTCCTGTAATGATACAGGCAGTTCAGCTCTGGGCACCACATCACCGCACGGCCACGGGGTATGCAGGTGCTGAGCCTGCAATGGGACACTGCCCGTTCTGGTTGGGTCAGTGCTTCCTTCCAGAGTGACTTGTGCCAACAAGGATCAGGCACCTTTGCTCCCGACCTTCAGCAGGACTGGCTGTCATCCCAGGCCTGGCAGAGACTGTGCTGTGTGCTCTGGCTCACTGGACATGCTACTGCAAGTAAGGTGCTCAGTCCTGACAGAGCACACAGCTCTCACGTGGGCCATTTCAAACATGCAGCTCAGGTAACCTGCACTTCACTTATGGTGAAGTCAAGAGCGTGGCTTACAAGAGTGTTCAGGGAAATAATTCACCCAAAGAGAGCTTGAGGGAGGAAAAAATATGAAGGCTAATGAGAAAAACAAGGAGAGGAAGATTTGCTGTGGCTGCTCCTGGTCTTGATGGTGTACCCATGACAGTGTTATTGTGAAGCCAGGATAGAGAGGAGGAGAAAAGGATACTGGGGACTGTCCTTGCAGGAACCCCAGAACAAAACAGACATCGATGCTGTTGGTACATCATACATACTTTTGCCTGTTCAGCTTCCCAGTTCTTCCCCAAAGCACTGTATGGTGCCAGATCCCAATGCAGTCTTGAAACTGAGTGAACAAAGGACAGTGGCCAGACCAGGCTTAAAGCCACAGGGAGATGGCAGGTCCCTGAAAATGCCCACATTGACTTTGTGGTACTGAAAAACAATCCTCCAGCCCACAGCCAGAGTGGGGAAGGCAGCATCCTTCACAGCTCCTCCTGCCTCAGCCCAGCCATCATCCAACCCCGTCAGGCACCAAGGGCTCCTGCCGCAAAGGAAGTGGGGACAAATGGAAACATCCAGCTTGGCACCAGCCATGGCTTTGGGGAGGGAACCCTGCCAGCCCATGTGCAAGCTCCATGTGGTCTGGCCCAGCTCAGCCTGCCTCATTGCAGGGAGCTCTGACAGGCCTTCAGGAACCGCCAAGCAGTAAAAAACACAGTACAGCATCTTGATGGGGCATATGGAGTTATGCTGTCCTGTCCCACGGCCTGTCCAACAGCCACAGGGCAGCACCCTACAAAACACTTGCCTACCACACGCAGAAGGGCCAGCACCACGGTGTCTCCCATTCCCAGCAGGCAGCAAGGTACGTGAGGGATGAACACCATGATCTCTGTGGTGGGCATTCCACTCCCTTGGCGCGTGCTGGGATGTTTGGAGATCTGAGCTTGCCAGCTCATTACCATAGTGTACATTGCTTACGCATCTTTGGGCTTCTTCCCCAAATCCTGGGGTTTGGCACTCTGCAGGCTCTTTACGAGAAGGAAAATCAAGGACATTGTGCTTATTGTAGACTCCTGCTGTTGATATCCTCTCAGATATTAGGGAAGACAGAAGGGAGTTAGGCAGGCACTGACAAGATCCCTGCAGGAAGGTCAAAAGCAGCTCGGTATCAGAAGAGAGTGAAATCGGTTTAGATAAAATCTTCTGGTTATCCCCCACCTCTCAGACCATGCCATTAACTTTGCTTTGGGAAGGCAGAAAGCATTCTACAGATCAAGATCAAACTCACAGGCACTGAAAGAACTTTCATGCTATGCAGCAATTTCTGCACTGATCCCACAGCTGCAGGATGCATCCCCCTACACTCCTGGTTTCGGTTGGCCACTGGTTTACAATACGCACATGGTATATTTACACCAGCAGAACTGTGGTTTTTTCAGCTCTACTGAAATCATTGAGACCAAAATCCTCCTCCCTCTCTGAGCCAGCTGCCTCTACTCCACACCAAAGCAGTGTGCAAACACACTGTGCCACTCTAATTTTGTTTTCATTGGGGCCATGCAGCATGAGGCACAACCAAGAGGGCTGCTGTTGCTGCCAAGGACTTCATCCTGCAGTTTTCATCTACCAAGAAGAAGCTGCAATGCCCTCGAAAAATTAATGGGCCACTGTTGGGATCTATGTAGCATTTGTGTCCCTAGAAATGACCCAGGCTCTGAAAAGGCTTTGAAGCTGTGGAGGAGTAGATTGCTATAGAGTCATGTCCAAATATTCTGGCAGCCCAAGAGCTACCACACAATCTAATTTCCATGCCCAAAGAGAGCATAGAGCAGCCTGGAAGCTTTGGAGAGACCTCAGAACACCTTGCAGAACCTGAAGGGGCTCCAAGAGAGCTGGAGAGGAACTTTGGACAAGGGCATGGAGTGACAGAACAAGGGGGAATGGCTTCAAACTGACAGAGGGCAGGGTTGGATTAGATATTAGGAAGAAATTCTTCCCTGTGAGGGGGTAGTGAGACCCTGGCACAGGTTGTCCAGAGAAGCTGTGGTTGTCCCATTCCTGGAAGTGTTCAAGGCCATGACAGGGCCTGAAGTAGAAACCTGGTCTAGTGGGTGGCATCCCTGCCTGCAGCAGTGAAGTTGGAACTGGATGAGTCCTTTTCAAGCTCAACCCATTGTAGGGTTCTATGATCATGTGCTACAGTCCATATTTGTGCTCCAGAGACTTCCATCTTTGGCTGGAAGGGTCCACATACAACAAATGTTTGGCTTGACTGCAGAACTGTCACTATGCCAAGCAAGGCTCGGTGCTTTTGTGTGCCTCAGTATATTAGAAGAAACATGAGAAAACCCTTCCCAGGATCCCCGACGATGGCAAGTGGTGTTCAGGTACCAGAGCAGCCCCTAAACACCTCTCTGAGGTAGCAGAGCACATGTTCTTGCCACTGTCCTTATGGCACAGGAGGCACTTCTCTCTCCACTGGTGTGATAAAAAAAATTACACATTTCCACAGTAAGAGGGTCCCCCACCTGCACAGCAAACTGCAGAGACGAGCCAGAGCACACTTGCAGAGCATCACCAAACAAACTCAATCCTCATTGCCCTGACAGCAGTGTTCTGGGCTGCCTTCTCCACTTTACTGCCTCGCACAGGATGCTTTTCCATGTTTTCATGTTCAGCTGAATTTCCTCCCTCCTCCCCTGAGCACTTCTGGCTGCCAAGGCAGCTCAGAGACAGCAACAAAGTGGCACCTACATCTGGTACAGCTTAACTTTTAGTGTCTATTCTTTCTGGAATTCAAGAACTTCAATACCCAATGTTTGTACAAGTGGGGAATAAATGGAGCACAGGCTTCCCGGCCTTCTGTTCTTGCCAAAGCTGTATTTTAAAATACACTTAAAAAATCCTACTGCTTATTCATCTGCAACTTTAGAAATTAAAGAACACCAAAACCAAACAGAAGATCTGCTAAATAGGTGCATTTGCACTAAAACAAACAGGTGAGAAGGTCAGGCACTCGGAACAGTCACCACGCACATCCTCTCCTCCTGCTTCCCAGGTTCTTGTGATGATGATCCAGGGACCCTTGTTCCCCCAGCTACACTTCCGAGCTCTCCATTCCAGTGGTGTGGAGGCTACACAGGCTTCCACATGGGAGGAATTTGACTCTATTTAGGACTGAAGAGCAGGGTGCTACTCCTGATGGGTCAACAGGCTGAATTTGCCGGTGTGTAAGGATACAGCACGAAAATGGAGGCAGCCTACCCTGGTATGGTGGCCAAGACGGGACACAAGCAGCCCATCTCTTGGTCCTTGCCACCAGAGGCAGCACTGCTATAATCCTTCTGTCCACTGTGGCCATGAAAGGGGTTAAAAAGCTCCAGCTCATAGAGCAGAAAACCTCTATGCTTAACACATGTGGATGTATTCTGAAGACACACCTACCCCTTCTCCCACATACTGACTTGAAAAAAAATCACTGCAGACACATGAGCACAAGGAGACTGCTGCAGGTTATAGATCCAGCTCCCTGATGGAGCAAATACTACATTTCACACCTTTCATAAACAATCTAGCACTGGACTGAGTCCAAGCAGACCTTTTACACTCTCCTCTGTGCAGCAGATGCCTCATCTTACCTTGTCAAAGAATTCATACAGCCTGACTGTTTCACAGACTCGGTGCCTGGTTTCATCCAGCTGGTTGCAGAACTCCTCCAGCTGATCTCCATACGTCTGCAGCTTTACCCTGTAAGAATGCACATCCACAAAGGAAAAGTCTTCCCATTGATTCATCTTCTTTAATGCTTCCTGTCCCCTTCTGCAATATTCCTGAAAACACAAAGGAATTGCTTATGAGGGTAGAGACCTAGAATCAACAGTAAGTACTCTTCAAGGCCATTAAAAAGTGGTCTTCTAGGGCTAATTAGACTGGTTTTTAAGGTTCAAATCACATGATCAGGGATGTCTTTGTTTACAGCAGAACTCTGGAGCCTGATCTCTTACAATTTACACTGCTCACATTGCACCTTGTAAAGGCCTACACAGCAAGACCATGGCTCAATTATGATCAAAAAAAGGCTGTGTTATAAGCACATCAAAGAAGGAACAAATACCGCTGTCTCTCATCCCAGTAGTTATTTTCCCCAAGACTGGTAAATGCCATCTACTAAGTGTTGAGCTGGTGGCTTTTGTCTGCAAAAGGAGAGCAGGGATGCCATGTAGTGAGAAGGAATGACACACACTTTAATGATGAACACTCTTAGCATCATGCATTTGGTTGAGCACATACAAGGCACACATGCCACCAACTCGGACACTGGAGAATATATTTTTCCAATCCAACAACACTTACACTGGCAACAAGATCAAACTCCTTGAACTGTTTTTGTGCTTGAAGCAGCATCTCCAAAGAATCATCCAGGTTGGTAGTTTCCTTTAGCCGTTTTCTGCCAACATTCTCAATCCAACTGCTGACCTAGGAGAAAATGGATAAGCCCCACTTATTAGTCACCCTGTGCTACTCACCAACATAGGCCTTTATGTGGAAAGAGCAAGGAACTGCTCTCATAATGCTGGTCATCTCATTACTAGAAAGAATGTGTGTAGACTTCTGCCCCCCCCCCCCCCATTCTGGCATTTCAGTCTGAGCCTCCTGCTAAGAGTTTTTCCACTTCAGGTTACAGAGTAATTGAAAAGCTCTGCTATTGCTCACTAGCCCTAGGCATAAACAGGGCAAACAGCTGCCTGGGCTCTGTTTTGGGTGAGCCATGGTCTAAAGCAAGCTCTGCAACCTGCAGACTGGCCTGACTCCTATTACTGTTACCCCCAACTGGGATCAGATCTCCTTGCTGCCAGATTTCCTACATCACTTCCCTTTTCTGACTGGCAGGACACAAACTATGTCAGTGTGAAGGTACTCATGGATTCTCCCCATTTGCAATGTTTCATGGTTCTCTGCGACTCTCAGCTACTGGTTTTCTGAAGACAGATCTCCACAAAGCTGAGCAGCAACTGCATGCTCCTCAGTGGAGCACAGCCACTGCTGCAGTTATCAGCCCAAATCCTCAAAGAGGGGTAGGGACTGACTAACAAGAGCATCCTAAGAGCAAAGCAGTCATAGGAGACCAGGCAGGATAGCACAGCATCTTCATCATCAGTAGGTTTTAAAAGCAGGCTGGTAAACTTGTCTGCAATGCTCCAGGCATAGGTGCACCTGGGGGAAGGGATGGACTAAGTGCTTCCTAACACCCACACATCCTGTTTTCCTATGTCATCTGAATCCATATCCCAACTCAATTCCATAGTCAAGGACAAACTCCTGGTTTTGTGGACTGTGAGAAAGTTACAAGAAACAAGCCCACTGGCAAGAGGAAGAGATGGGGGTGGGTTCTCAGTACTGCAGAATGGCACACTGCTGCTGCCTCGAGCTCCCACCAGGCTTAACATCAGGAGCAGCTGCTGCCATTGTTGGTTCTCTACAAGCAAAGTAAGCTGGGAGCAGTAAGTGTTACTCAATTCAACAAAAAAATAAAGTTCAGCTTAAAGCAGAGACAGGTTACAGTGCTTGCTTTTGTGCCTTTTTTCATTTCTGTTTGGTATTAGGAACCTGTGTGTTTAAGAGAGTCTCTACCAGGTTCTTGCAACACACTTCTTTGTCTTGAACATATCCTGCATGGCGCCCAAGTGTCTACCTCCAAATAGGAAGTCATTAAAACTCCTGGATCCACCTTGGCCTGTGAAAACACTAGGTAGGCTATAGCTTCCTTTCCAAATCCAGCTCCCACCAGAGGAGAGGAGCCCAGAATCCCAGAAGAGCAATGGTGAAACTGATATTAATACTGATTTTTAAGGACACATAAAGCTTCTCATTGTTGATGAGTTACAGCACAGGAGACCACGCGACTCCATAATCTCAAGGTTGAGTTCAGTCTTAGGGACCTGCAACATGGAATATCTGGGATCTGCAACACTGAAAGGACTGATCAGCTCTTGAAAGATGCTCGGATCTGAGCTGCTTTACGACTTTCTGAGGTCCTCTATCAACATGGCTACAGGTTTCAAAAGTTTTTCTGAAAGCCAATGCTTGTTTGCTTCAGTTATCCCATGGCTGTCAAGAGTTTCAATGAACACCAAACAAAGAGAAGTTAAGGTCCCACAGAAGTGCAGGAGGTGGGAGGCTGAACATGGCTCTTGGGCTAAGGACAAGAGGCCGTTCTCTGCCTGGAGCCTGCATAGAGGGCTGCACCCAAAGGCAAACTGAGTGTGCCTGGTGCTGCGCCCAGAGGGGAAGGAGGGTGCCCGGACTTATCAGATATCAGGGACCTGAGAACAGCACAGGAATCTAAACAACAGAGTACATGACAGGGATGGGCAGCCAGTGTGGGGCAGGTATATTCGGCAACAGGATGTCAGCAAACCCTGCAGGAGCTATAGCCCAGAGGGGACACGCAGACTTATTATCAGCTTGTCATTGCTCTGCTGCTTCTCAAAGTGAAGTATGAAGAATACTTCAACAGTCTTGATGAGAGAGCCAAAAAAACCACTCAACCCCCAAGTGTACTTCTTACCTATGAGCCACTTCACAGATATTTATGGGGTTTGACTGATCTACACCTAGACAGAAGCCAGGAGACTTCCACCTGGCATCAAGAGATACCAGGGAAATATATGGCTTGATTCTCAGCACTTCTGAAACTCTATCTCAAATTCTTATGTTCACTTGTTCTTTTAAAGGGTCAAGCATCACTGTAACACCTTCATATAACAGAACAACAGGCCCAGTACCTGCCATGGAACACACAGTCAGAGGACAGCAGTCACTGGAACTTACCTCCTTAAAACACTGTTCCACTTTCTCGAACTCCATCACCAGCTCCAGTTCCTGGATGCGCTTGTTTGACAGCATCACCAGTCGGTGAACGCCCTCATCAACTTGATTATAAAGCACGCTGGCAGCATCGAGTGCATCTCTGCAAGGGGACACAGGTCTGGTCAAGGGTTTTGCATTAGGTCCTTCCCCTAGCACTTCATGCAAACACAACCTGGTCAACAACAGCGCTCCAGTCATCCTCCCCGTGGGACCCTCACTGGCCATCTCCATATGGAGAACGGAAGAGAACATTGCTGCTCCCTGCACATTACTATGAGTCACCACTCTGACCCCAATGCAGATAAAGCTGGCAGGAAGGACAAGAGCATCTCCTCCCAGCCAGGCTCCTTGCAAAATTTAACATATTTCTCACACTTTCAGCTTTTCATAAACACAGATTGTTGCATCAGTGGATTTTCATAAAACACAGGGTCAAGAAGTTTCAGCATCTAAAACCATCATTTGAATTTAATTAAGTAAATAAGCCACCACTAGTAAGCAAATCTCTCCTAAGTGACAACAACAATATTAAGTGCCTGATGCCCCACTCACAGGCTTTCCACCAGCCAAACAAAAACGCGAAGTGTACAGCAGCTCAGTGCCAGGAGAAATCAGATTTTACAGTGTTGTGCTGAAGAGATTCATAGACTGAGCTCCCTATCTTCCACAGGCAGCTGTGCTAACCAAAGCCCAACAGGCAACACCAGGAGACACTCCCCCTGCCAGCCTGCCTACAGCACACAGGCAAGCATGGAGAGGTGCAGAATGGAGCCCAGAGCCTTCAGATGCTGCAGCCAAGGTCTTGGTAAGATGATGAATAGTAGCAAGCTCCTTTTAGACGAGTGCAACACCTCTCCAGCACAGGCTTGGGTAAATTACAGATGGGATCCAGAAGACAGAAGAGCATTCAACCTTATTCTTCTTGTATTTCTTTTACTTCTAAGTTTTCCCCTCCTACAATTATGGGCTCAAGAGACAGCTACAAGAAAACACTACAGCCTCCTTCAGCTATGCTCTACACTGGCACGTTCAGCTGCCTGGTCATCTCCTGTTCTCACCCTAAACCAATGTTCATTTCATTGTCTTACAACCTTCTGACTTATTAGAGCATGGCTTTTTTATCATATTATTAAAAATATCTAAAGTACTTGCAAAATAGGTAGCTAATATTGCTCATGGATTATAATTAAAAACAATTCAGCATATATGTTTATTTCTGTCTGGATTACAGGCAATCTTGAACCTATGAAATGCAACTGAGTATGAACATTTAGTAGCAGCCATCCTGTAGTTTTTATATAGTATTTAATTGACACGAGGTAGCGCCACAGGTCTGGACAACTAGCTCTGCACAGCAGAAATCCACACTATTTTTCCAGTCAGAATTCCACCCAGCATGCAACAGCCAACTTCTCAAACCTCAGGCTCTTAGATACTTTTGTTTTTCCTCTTTGAAATGCCATTAGACTGAATGAATTTCTCCAAAGTGCAGCCAAAAATACCCGAATAGTTTCTGGACTAAGATCAGTGCTACTGCATTGCAGAGCAGACAGGTTCTCTACAGAGAATCTGCGGCTTCAATGGAAAGATCCAAGCCGTACTGCTGCTCTGGCGTTTCCCAAAACCACCATAAACAAACCGCGATGATATGAGTCTTCTGTTTTGTAATCCTTTCCTACGGACCAACCCAGATCCAACCCAGGAGACTTACAGCAGTAGTCATAATCATTGTCCAAGCTGAGCTCTGGAAAGTGTTTACAGAGCAGGTTGTGGAGGCCAGTTCCCGTCAGCAGCAGTGACACAGCTGGGACAGCTAACGAGAAACAGTTTGGACGATGGCTGCAAGTTAAATTTGGCAACACCACTAATGCTGTTCAGTTTCGTGCAGCAGAGCATATCTGTCAGGTCCCATTTTCTGAATAAGTCTCCAGCATACTGATGGCCAGACAGGCAGACACCCTTCGGTCTTACTCCCACAGGGCTGAATTCCCTGCTGGCATGAATGCTCTCAACCACTCAGGACAACACATAGATACAGCATACACTCTTCCTCCCACTGGCACAGACAGTCAAGCACCTATAACTCTAGGCATTCCATGCTGCTATATGCAAACGTTTGCAATTATGCCCTCATGAGGCAAAATATTTTTCCAATCCTTCCCTGAGCTTCCATGGAAATCACTTTGGTGTTGATGCTACTTCTTTGACGACACTCATCAGCAAGCCAGATTGACCTGCTAGACCTTTCTGTAATAGGAGTCCTTATGTCCACCCAAGACAGTGACAAAACGAATATGCATGGCTTCAGCACTTAACATAGCATCATCAGATGGCAAGCTGATGGCACAGGAACTTGAGACAAGGGTTCCAGCTCTAGCATTGCCTGACCTAGCTCAGAGTGTGATCTGATTAAGAGACGGGAGCCAGGGAGCCCCACTGTGCACCTTTCCACACCTGACAGAGGAAACAACTCCCCCATTGTCTGAGTAGTTTTCCTCAACAGGAGTCAGTAGCAATCTGGGCTGCAAGGCCTAACAAATACTACAGATTTCTCACAGAGCAGAGAGCACATTTCCCAAAGTCACAAAACATAGGCTTTTCTGAAGATAACACTACAACGAGGCGGGGGAAAGAAATCACCCTCAAGGTAGAGGGATAGGAAGTGATTATTAGAAAAACCTAACAAAACCCACATTTCAAGTATCTTTTTAATCAGAAATAGGCATATCACAAGGTAACTGTGTAAAGAGGCTAATTCACTGTGCCGTTGTGGAAAAGATCAGTCTCTTGGAGCACACTTGAGACCAGTGCTGGCCCTATGACCAGCAAACTCCTCCAGGGAAAGTCAGCTTCAAAATGGCAGCAATAAAATACTCCTGGCCCACCCAGCAAGCCCTGAGGAACCCATTTCAGGAGAAGGGGCTTGAGTGAATTTCTTGGTGCCCAAGTAAAGGACTGAGAAAAATCCACCCCAAATAGCATTTCTGGCCCCACACATTACTTCCACAGGAATTATCCTGCCTCTGAAGATCTCAATGCAACCAAGCCTTTATGTGTGTTTGCAGAAGGTGGAAGGGAGCTCCAGTTTAGAAGTGAGTACTGAGCCCTTTGCCCCATTGGATGTAATTGTAAAATACATATATTGGTAAATAACGTGCCAGCTACAGATGTACAGAATCTACACATCTATGCACACTCAGTCATCTTGACTTGACCTTAGCTGATTCAACGGTACTAAAAGTGACATCCTCTTACTGAACACACACACAGAAGACCTTTGCTTTACTGATCCACAGGCATCTCAAACTTACCTGAAGTCAGTCTAGGATGCATTTGGGAGTTTATGCTATAAGCAGGGACTAAACAGAGATTAGTTTCAATTAGATTAGAGATTAGTTTAATTCAGTTCAGAAAAAGGCTGGAAATTAACTCTTGTCAGTAAACCGGGCTGTTTGGGGTTATATAAGCCAAAATCCCTTACTCTTGTCATTTAAGTGATTCTTTTCTCCACGAATGCTTGCAGCAGGCTATTGATGCCCTTATCAGCCACAATTCAACACTCTAAGGCTGCCCCTTCTCATGGTCCTGCCAATGGTTTCCTGAGTTACTGCAAACAACATGCAAAAAAAAAATGTTTCTAAACAGCTCCTCCGGGTTCAGAGCTCCCGGGAAACTTCAGGTGTGGCCTTACACCATTCCTCCTCCTCTGTGGGTTCCTCCAGCATCCCAGCACCTCAGCCCTTTGTTTCAAGGACGAGCCGAGCCGCGTTGTTTTCACACTTTCTGCCTCGCTTAGCAGGCATTCATTAAAACCTCAACGTCTAGTTGTTGGTCTTCTGTTGCATCTCCACGGTAACTCCATTCATATGTTGTCAGCCCCTGACAGTTCACTTTTACCAGCCCAACAAGCTCTCTGACTAACATCCATCTTTTACTGTCTTACACAGAGGAAAATGTAAGCCTTTTCATGCTGTAGTATAAAGTAGGTAGGCAAACTGAGCCAAACAAAGAAATCACTCATGGTCCATGAGAAAGTTTGGTTTTTTGATTCACTTGGGCACTTCAGCACACGCAGACAGGATCCACTGGGCCTTAAGCCTGTTCTCCCAAACCTCTGTACATCTGTTTATATATTTACATACACACACACACCCATTTGCTGATCCAGATCTTAAAAACTTCCTAAATGATTTCCAGTACACTAGTAAACTCCACGATATCCTGCAACAGGGAGTTTTATGGGGAAAATGATACTTCACACAAATATCTATTTCTTTTTCAGCTTCAGACTCAGAAGTTTTTAATTCCTGTCCTTCAGTGCCTTCAAGGCAGCTTGGAGTAAACAAACCAAATATTGAAAATTAGGTTGAAGAAGAAAAAGTGACTTCCATCCTGCCACACAAAGGAAACACCTGGTTGTTAAGGACTTTAAAGATATTTTAACAGTGGCCTGTGCAACTCTAAGCACGAGAGGCAAAGTTGTTTGAAGTCAGTGGAAAGTCTCGTCTAAGCTCAGATTTGTGTGGATGCATTGCAATTTCCCCTGCTCATGGGAGTGTGGTAATAAGAGTCTTTCACGACATTCTTCCATGGTCAAATCATCAAAAGCAATTTTGCAATAGTACAGAGTCAATATAATTTATAGCAAAAAGGAGTAGCTTGATGTCAGTTTATGTTTCCCCAAATCCTGTTTTCACTGGGGAATTATCGTTTCAGTGGAAAAGGTTCCAAACGTCTGCAGTTTTCTGGAGAAGTGCCAAGCTGTTGTATAATGGTAGGGTAATTTTAAACCTATAATTTAGAAAGACCATTTCTGTCTGAATCCATTCTTCAAAAAAAGCCAGCCTTGGAGAGTTACACTTTAGTTTTCAAAGCAAAATACCTGTTTTGTTTTCAAAAAATAAATGGCCACAGAAGAAGCATCCACCAGAGTCACAAAAGCAGGTGCTGCCTGAGCCATGCCTGCCGATGCCAGCAAGATGCAAACAGGAAGGCACAGGGAAGGCAGCAGCAGAACCATCACTATTCTGCACTTTCTTGCCTGCCCCTTCAAGAACTGCTCTGACAAGAGCAAGAACAACAGATCTAACAAAGGGCTGAAATCAGAGTTCATCCTCTGACCAGCCTTGGTCAATTTTAAAATGGCAAAAAATCGTGGATGGAAGGAAATACATTTTGGTAGTGTATTTGATGGGGTTTAGGCAAGTACAGTGCAGCTAATTTGTCCTGGAGAAATCAGATATCCTTAATTGCTGTGTAATTTAGAAGAAACACAGTCAGATGTTACATTAGCCTCATCTAGTCTTCCACTCCTGGTACCGAACTTCCCTTGTAGATGTCTCTGGAGGTTTTAGCAGAAAATTACTAGGATCTGACAACTAGGAGGTTTAAAGGATGGATTAGTCCAAGGACATCATCCAGATCATGTGTGCTGATACCCTGGCTACAAATCACTTAAAACATCCTGAGCAATGCTTCAGGAAGAAATCCTTCCAGCTCTGCAGGGACAGTCCTGTGTGGCTGAGGGACGTTTTGCAGGAAGAGAAAGGTCACTCTTGGTCATTACTGCATTTTGGTAGCAACCTACGTAAGTGCCATATTTATAATGATCCCATAAAAGGAGGTCAACCTCAAATGCACAAAAAACCTCTTCGAGCTGAGAGCTTCACATGCAGCTGAGGTTAAAATTCCAACTAGCCATGGTGAAGCTAAAGCAGATACTGCTAAATAAACTAATTGTTCTCTGCAGCACGCAAATAGCCGTGGTGGTTTCCATTCCCTGATAAAAGCATCTGAGGAACTGGGTACATTTTTTACAACCCTGAAGTGTCCTTACAAAGGCACAGAGGTCAAACACCAAATCTGGGGTTGCCTGTGGGATGCCTGTTCCCATCCAGGATGGGACCAGTGGATCTAGCTGAGATCACAGACCTCACTAGGTTACTTGACCTGGGAGCAAACCATCCAATTAATATAACGCACTAGAGACCACAACTGCCAAGAGAATTCTCTTCTGGAGCCCAGTTCATTTAAGCTTGTTTTTAGCAGAAATACGTTCAGAAATCCCTTTAAAGGCCAAGTGATCAATGCACACAGTTAAACAAGTGTCCAAGCACAGTCCCAAGATGTGACCTTTGTTTCTTTCTCCTGCCTGGCTTGCGTTCAGTTACAATAAAACTGTGTTCAGACTTTGGTTGATTTTAAATCCCAGTAAGATCCATAAAACTGACTGGAAAAAAAAAAAACCAACAAAAAAACAACCAACAAAAAAACATAAGAAATCCAAACCAACAAATAGCTTGCTTATGGGGAAAGTTCCCTCTGCAGTGGAGCCTTGGATAAGATTTGGAAACACCATTTTGGGAACACTGAGTCTCAAGATGTGGTTTTCTACCAGCTGTAAACAATTTCTACCTCCAAACCTTGTCTAATGTACATTAACCTGCTTATGTTTATACTTTAGACTGGTCAAATGCACTAGTCTAAGAGCTGTGTTCCTGAAGCTGGGACCATCAGGTTTCAAGATGCCCTGGTCAAATATATACATACTGTCACTTAAAGCCACAACCCTGTTTCACTGATATATCCTCCTTTTACCCACTTCCAGGGCTATGATCCATATAATAGCAGCGACTGTGCTATTAATCAGCCAAGCAAGAGAAGTATCTCTCCCAACCTGGTTATATAAAAAATGGTGCTTGTGGGATAGCCTGGGCTAAGGCAGGAATTTCAGGCAATTCAGCTAACATCCTATACTGGAAACTCTTTGCAATTTTTTCCATAATATTTTTAAACAGATAAAACACAGTGTGTCATTAATTACCTAATGCCCTGTTGGCATGACAAGCATTGCAAACAAAAACAAGCAAAACCAGTCTTCTGAGTAAATTCTCACTGAATCCAAGAAGATTTAGGACATAAAACGGCAGAAAATAAAAAACAGAAAGGGAACTGAGGGGAATCATCTCATAAAAAGCCTAAGAGGACAATGAAAACTTACCTAGACAGAATTCTGCAATCTTTCAGCTCTCTGCAAATGCCACAATTGACGCCTCACAGCACTTCATGCACTCAGAATGACAACAGCCGCAGCTCCACTCTTCTTTATGTGCGGAGCAGTGAGATATGTTTAATGCTAGCCTAAGTGCTTTTTACCAGGCTAAAACCACCAAGCAAACAGAGGGAACAGGTTAGACTGTAACCGAAATGAATACCAAGCAGCACAGTGTGTTTGGGTAGAAATGTCGCCGTGCGCTCCTCCCTCCACCTGACACAAACAAATAAGGCCAGGGAAGAGCACTGCCACCCATGCTCGGCCAAAGGCTTAGTGCTCGTCAGCAGCTTTTGTGTCACCAGCAACAGCGCAGAGGCGTCTCGTGGCAGCCTTTGAACCCAGAATTTAAGCACGTTTTTTCATCTGGCTTCAAAGGTATACTGAATATACATCTTGTCCCAAGATGAAGGTTTTAGGATTAGGTCTACAGAAGGAACATGCCAAGGATGTTACAATAAAAGGTGCCTCTCACAGACCACGTCAGGAGTGCACACTGTGGCAAGTGGTAGCATAAAAGGCTCCCAAAGCTCCTAGAGAGGCAGGAAGATGAGTAGGCATTAGTTCAACTGCCATCAGTGAGAGGGACACAAGCATTACCATCTTCTGAAGCATGTACAAACACACAGAGCCACAGCAGACACACACCTCTAATGCAGAAAGGGGATGGCAGAAGACAATAATGCCTCCAGGAAGGATTTCCCAGCATAAGTTGCCTGACTATGACCACCAGCCTATAGCAGCAGCTGTCAGTTTGATGGTGCACACTCTGTACCTTACAAACCAAGAAGCCCAAGCATCTCAGTCTGCGCAAACTGGATCTTATACACCAGACATCCATCTCCCCTCGAACCTTGCTCTCAACTTGTTCCACATTTTGGATGATCAACTTAGTCTCTCTAATTCTACCCAAGCTTCACATGGTGCTGTTGCAGTCCCTTGGCAGAGGGCTGAGAGCCTATACATTTTCCAAGCTTACTTCCACCAAAGGGAGCTAAAGCACCACTTTGCAGAATGGCACATGCAGGCCTTGTAACATCCCAGGAGCTGATACCAGCAGGAGCCTTGCTGGAGACCCACAAACATGAGCTCTGCAGCACCACACAGCTACACCCCACTGCATCATTAACTGGCCACAGCTTCAAGTAGACCCAGAGTCTCGGCAGTGTGTGTGTGGAAGCCAGAACCTGAACTATGGAGGCTGTTGGCTGTAAGATCACCCTCTCCATCACTGTAATTGAGTCAGGTCCAGCACCAGGAACCTGGCAGCTGCTGCTCAGGAAGTCTGCTCTGTACTGTCCATTACCTCTGCTCAGCTCAGGTCCCCACCCAGGGCTTCCAAGTAGTTCACCAAGCCACACTAAAAATAGTCAGCTCACAAAACCAGCTCTTGGCTCTAGCCACTCCACCCTCAAAGTACAGAGACTAACTATACTGCCTTCTGCAAACAAAGGAGAATTCACTCCTCAATCTATTTATAAGCTGCTTATTCACAGCTTGCAAGCACAGATTCTTTTCAGATGAGGAGTTTGAGGGAAGAGATGATGCTTTTTCTGGTTCCATGTTGTACCGAGCCAAGCACTCAACACGATCATTCCTTCATGATCTGAGGTTTTTCTCCTTTCAGCTCTCACCTCTAGCCTTGAGACTATCTTGCCCCATCACCATGCAGAGCATGACACAATCCCACTCCCGTGCCACAGTGAGAACAGAGGTTCATGGTAGAGCCACTGCAGGTGCATTCTGGTTAAACTAGTATAAACCATCTATATATTAATATAAAATGGTTATACCTTCTTTACTCTACTTGTGACTCATAACACATCCGCAGGATGAAAGGCATTCACTGGGCACTTTGTCCAGGCACATATTTCCAGCTCTTGGCTATGCTGGAAGAGCAGCAATAATGAGAATAGCAGTGAAAAACACCTGGCTAAAGACCAGGTTAAAAGGATCCTCGCCCTGCAGCCCAGCCCCACATCACAGCCTCATTTCAGCAAGAGCTCCCACTGCTGCTGTGTGGCTTCTGGCAGCTTCTCTGACACTTCCATCATAAACTGTAAGTTTTTGACATCCACTACAGAAGCAGCAATACATTAGTCCACCTTTCAGAGCTGGCTCAGTGAGCTGCCTGCAAGCTACACGTTAGTTGATCACTACACAAGATAGCCAGTAGCCAAAGCTACACCTTCTAACTGGCTCTATGTACCTTATTAACAAGACTGTGATTATTAAAAAATTCCTGTTTGAAAGTGCAAAAAGAAGTATTAACAGCATTGAAGTGATGGAGGTCTTTGCCATTTGGCCACACTTACCAAGAAGAATTTCAGCTACGCTAACAGCTCTGCATTTCAATCTCCAGAAAGACTAGGACAGCAAAACCTTTAAGGGCTCAGCTGGACCTGGAGAAGCACTGAAACCTCAGCGCAGTGGATGGTGTGAAGGCGAATGTGCCAGCTTTAAATCCACCAACAGTGAGCAAATGGTAATGCCACCTCCAGCAGTCCCCCTTCACCTCTAGGTGGCCAGCCCTATCATTAGAGCACTTAAAGACGCACCACAAAGGTACTGGCTCATCAGTGCCACACCCGCACCAACTCCAGGCCAAATTCATCCTGGTCTTGCGGGAGGTGGGAGATCTGAGAGGGACCAGCTGAGCACACCACAGCCCCTAAGCCAACTCCCTGCAATGAGCTGCCTGCAGGATGTGTATTCTGGTAACTGAGCTCCTCCTTCCTAAGCTGGGAAAAGGCAGAGTTCCAGACAGACTGCTTGGAGAAGTCTGTCTTTCCTTTTGTGGATAAGCAGCTGGATTGGCAAGGCCATCTTTCACAATGGTGGAGAAAGGAATATGAAGACTGCTGGCCAGCTCACAATGTGAGCAGGGATACAGCCACTGCTGTGGTACTACAGCATCTCAGGGACCATCCAGGAAAGACTCCTGGAGGCTCTTAAATCATCCGTTAGAGAAACAAATGGATGGAGCACAACACATCCCTCCGTCATGCCCACATCCTTGATGGGATGAGTTCAACTTCGGCAGGAAAGAACCTGTGGCACTTGTCTTAGCAAAGCCTCACAAATGCCAGGTCAGACCTGAGCAGCAATGAGATCCCGCTGCTCTGTGCCACAAAACACTCCAAAGGGCATCTATGCTCTCCAGGAGGGCAGAGCAAGCAGAGAAGGTTCCACAATCAATCCCACAGGAAGAGTTTCATTACTAAAGAAAGACTAAAGAAAGTCTTGTTTGCTGTGTGCTCTTGAAAGGTATTTGGCAGATAACATCTGGCTGCACTGAGCACATGCCTGCTTCCTTGCCTGTTTTAACTTATTATCTCCAACCTATGGTCAGGCGTTTTCAGAAGGGTTCATCCATATCTAATCTTACCAGCTCCTGGTGTTCTTTTTCCATGTGAAACCACAAACTAGCAAGAAAGCTATCTGTGAGAGCTAGAAAAAGGTATCGCCTGAAAAAAACCACAGGTCAATCCCTTGCTTGGTTAATCCCAAGGTGAAGGTGTAGATGGGCTTGTCATCTTTATTCTTAAAAAAAGAAAAAAAAATCACAATTTTACCTTTAGTTCTCCACTTGTAGTTGGCATATTTTAATTAAGTAGAGCCAAAAGTCCAGAAAACTGCCTTAAAATTGTCTTCTCTATTTATACATAATTCCTGCCTATTTGGACAGTCACAACTGGCCTCAATTTATGACTAAGAAGCCTGTTTTATCAGACTTTTGCACCACAACAGACAATAAAAAACTACAACAATGGGACACGTGAAAGACAAAAGAGCCAAAAAGGTGACTTAGAAGAGTAAAGCCATTTGACTTGCTTTTGTAAATAATTTATTTCAAATATTGGGAGAATGGGTGTGGAATTAGACTGTTAAGCATTGATCAAGATTTTACAATTCAAAGTTCAGAGCAGCAGTACCCCAAGCCCTGAGTGCACATACAAAGCCAGCCCTGTTCCCTTTTCACACATCACCAGTTAGAAATCAAATATTGGACCTACATACATCAATAGCCACTCCATGCTAGCTTAGTTGGCCAATTGCAGTATTTTGTCCCTACCCTGCTTTGATCATATCTGTTAAAGAAGCCTTTGAAAATCATAATCTTTACAGTATCAAGCAGAGCTCTGAACCTTTAATATCTGCACATCACAGAGGAAAAAAAGAAGTGCAAAGCCATGGAGGACCCAAAACCACCACTGCCTTATACAGAGTT
The DNA here is from genome assembly GCA_013400515.1 of Erpornis zantholeuca. NCBI lineage: Eukaryota > Metazoa > Chordata > Aves > Passeriformes > Timaliidae > Erpornis > Erpornis zantholeuca. The sequence continues at coordinate 280,359 of VZTN01029247.1, read as the reverse complement.
CTCTAGCCAAGTGACAGAGTGTTCTTCCCCATTTGAACGGATCCTGGAACATAGAAGAGTGGACTTCTTTAGTCCTCTGCCCTAAGTTAAATGAAAATTAAAATACTGGATGGATTTTAGTTTGTGCAACTACTCCACAGCCTAGAAGAGAATAACTTTCTCCTGCTATATTCATTTATACTCCTTAAGTTGTAGAGCCACATACATTTGAGCCATGGCATACAGTCTCCTTTACCACTGGCAGGCAATGAATATAACCTGAATTAAGCAGAGAACATGCTACACAGCCTCAGTATGCACTCAAGCACTGTACAATCAAAGAATTCTGTGTGTAATCCCCCACCCCTGCCCTTGCTAAAGTAATCAAAGCAGTAAATTATCCTTAGGGGCTTTGTCAGATCAGGTTTCAAAGTTGATCATTTCCCTGCACAAAAACACAGGCTCAGCTTAAAACCAAAACAAAACATAAAACTCATGCACATTCTCCCCATTCTCCTAGGACTCTAAAGTTGCTGTGTGTTGCTTAAAATAAAATAAATAATAATAAACAAAATCTAACCAAAACAAAGCACAAAAACCCGCATTATTCTCCTTCTTGTGTCACGTGAGAATGAAAAGACTATACTGTACTAATTCAATCCAAAATTGCATCAAGATTACTTCACCAGTGCAGAAAGAGAACTGTGTCTGCATAGTCTGCCAGAGCTCCTGACAGGAGTCACAGCAAGCTGGGAACAGAAACAGTTACAGCCTGCCCCCACACTCCCCTCTCTGGACCAAAATGTCGATCCTCTTCTTCCAGTGACAGGTAGCAACTTGCACTGTCATCTTGCTGAATTTTAGAAGAGAAATGTTCTTTTCACAGTGTTTGGTTGAGATACTCCATAACTATTTTGTTATCTTCTCTTCATTCCCTCCCTTCAAACCTCCCAGCTTGTGATGGCAACAGGGAGTTTAACCAGAGCAAGGCTGTGGATGCACGGAGCTATTCCCCACCACCTTGCCACCCCCTGCGCCCTCATCTGCACCCACATGCCAGCGCTTATCTCACACTGTGCTGGAAGCTCCTGGGTGCAAAGGCTGCCTTTCTACCTTGTTGTTTGCACAGCACATAGCACAGAGGCCTTCTCATGCTGATAGGCTTCAGGAGTTTTAACAGCACAAACACGAGTTGTGCAATGCCCTGGGGATGTCAAACAGCTGGGCTCTCTCAGTCCCCGCTTCTCATACCATCCCCACAAACGGGCAGTGAGTGTTTGTGCAAACTGTACCAGTGTGTGAGGAGATCAGAGCCTGCTGCAGCCAGCAAGCATCCCTCCCAGCTAAGGTCCTTAGAAATCCCCTTGCATAAGGAGTGCCTCAGGAAATCACACCGTGATAATGGCCCACACCTAAACATTCACCACTGGTATCATCAATTAAGGCTTATGTTTTAGAGGTACCCAAAATATCCAGCTCTCTCTCCACTACAGAAGGTAAGTCTAATTTTGCTTGAAAAAGGAAGTTTTTCGATCTAAGTGAATCCACCTGGACTAGTTTTTGGACTGGGGAAGAAGCAATAGGATAAGAGTAAAATTCATTACATTTTTCACCTTTGCTGTTTTCAACATAATTCCTTGCTACACAAAGCAGTTCTCTAGCCTGCATCAACAATGGGCACCTCAGGGAGACTCCTAGCACCTGTTTTTTGCTCATCTCCATCTCCTCTTCTCCCACTCTGGGGGCTCACCTGTAGTCTTGGGTAAGGGTGACACAAGACTCCTCCTTCCCCAGTCTGGCCAGGAGCGCTCCACCCTCCTGCTGCACCTTGACCAAACTTGCATCTTCAAGAACGTTCTTCATCAACTGCCTTGAATTCCTCAGCAGCACAGCTGCATCCTGGAGGGATCACAAGAGTAAGGTGAGCAGTTACTGTAATCTACAGGCAAAAACCAGAACCTAAACCAAAACACCCCCAAACCAAATCTGTAATCTACAGGCAAAAACCAGCACCTAAACCAAAACACCTCCAAACCAAATCTCACCAGGGCCCACTCTAGAAAAAGGGGAGGTTGGCTCTCACAGCTGTTTCCCTCCAGCTGGACAAGTCTAAAGTGATAAACAGTGCTCCTTATGCTCCTGATACCTTCCTCACCAGGCTAAAATTGTGACCCAATTCCCATCATTGTTGTTTCATTCATTTGCTGGGCATAGAAGAAATAAGCTTTCCAGCCTCACTTCTGACTCACACCTAGCTCCTACTGTTCTGAGAGCCTGGATCTGCATGGTTCCAAGCCATGGGACAAGATGCACATGAAGGGTTTGTGGATATACAGATGTGTGAAGGAAGGCCACTACCATATCCCCCATCATTTACTGTTGGAACCCTGAGTGCAGAGCTGGCAGCAATTTCCTACCATGTCAGGGGTACAGCAGCTTCTCAAGGGCAGAAATAGAAAGTTTGCAACCACCTTCCCCTTCTTGCCCACTTCCAAACTTGTGTTCTGGAGGAGCAAAATTGGAACCATGGCACAGAATTAAGCTGTCACCTAATTTTATTCCAGGCCATTCAAACTAACCTGATGTGGCATAGCCCAAGGCAGCTGCTCTGTACCTGGCACACCAAAGTTTGTACCAGCAACAGAGCTCTGGAGCTGCTGAGAATGCACCCCAATGCTGGAGCAAGCACCCATCAGCAACAAGCCCAGCTGGAGAGATCTCCTGGGTGACACTGAGGAATCAGACAATCAGGTTCCAGACCCACTGAAGCCTCTATCACTTCATCTGGATTAGCTTCTACTAGTACTGGGAATACCCTGCTACTACATCTTGCAAATTAAAAGCTACAGCTTTTCCGCAGCTATCCCAGCCTCATGCCCTCTTCTGTCTCAGGTCCACCTCTGATTCAAGCTGAGGGACATGCTTACCTCAGCCTTTTCTGGTAATTTTCCAGATTCCACTTTATTAATAGCTCCCTGAAGGAAGGCACAAACACCCTGGCATCCTTGTAGCAAGTATTCCAGCTTCTACAAGAAGAAAGGACCAAGGCAAAGATTACTGTCTCATGGCTGACAGGAAAGGTCTTCTGAGCTTGCAGAAGCTTAGGAGTACAAAAATCAAGAGAGTATCAAACGCATTAATCCAAGGGTTCAGTTACATAATTCAGTGAGACCGTGTCAGCAAAAAGAGGCCCATCAGAGGTTTCAGATGCATCACACTAGACCAAGGCCTCTATGCAGACCTTAGAAACCTGCATACTCATGGCTTGGATATCTCATGCTTTACATGGAAAAAAACCCAGTCCACTATGTCTCACATTCTTCTATTAGCATTTCTTGTAACTTTCCACAAAGATGAATCATGCTGCATGAATTTCAGAGAAACAAAACATAAAACAAGTATTTGGAATTTTTCTACTTTAAATCACTTATCTTCATGTTAAAAGAAGTGTAAATTAAAGATTAGGAAACTGGAAAGCTTCCAAAATTAAGCACTTTAACCTACACATGAATTTGAAATCCTTCCGCTCCTCACGGTAGGAGGAAGCAGGGAGAAAAACAAATGAAAAAAACCCAAACATTTCAAAAGGGTTCACGAGGCACTGTATTTTTAGAAAAGTCAGTGATATAAAGCCTGAATACTGTCAGACGTTACCCTCTAGCCACTGAAATTGAGAGAAGTGAGAAACAGCTATTCCAAAATAACCATGCTCAAAACAAAACAAAAAAGCAGCTGTTGAATCTTTACTGAATTGAACTCCCTCCTCCCCGGAGTGCTGGAACAGCACCAGCAGTGCCAGATTAGCAGGCGGATGCAGGTGAGATCACTGAGACAGGAAATAAGTGCTGTTTGCCACATAGCTGGAAAGCTAAAGGAGCTGAGCACATGGGTCATTATCACACACAGTATAAACAGCCATTCCATACAGAATGATTCCCAGACTAACTCCCTTTGGCAATGTTTTACATGCTAAGACAAGAAGTAGCCTGGTACTATGGTCCTTCCTTCAAGAACTGCCCTTCTGCACACACAGAGCACCTCAGCTTTCAAGGTTTTCTCTACTGTCCATAAAACTAATTCATAACCTCCTGCAAAGTTTCTCTGCTTCCTCACTGCCAAATAAAGTTCAGCTCCTCAAAGTCAATCCTAGGCACCAAGATGAGACTTCTGTAGCTCTACTGCATGAGCACAGGTTCATACAAGTACTTTTAGATGGAAGTTTAAAAGAAATGGTTCTAAAGTAAGTTGGAAAAAGGAAGTTAACATCTAGCACATGCCAAGCCTATCTTCTGAAGCCTGCCAACAGCACCCCAGTGGTATTATCAGTGACATCTTTTTCTGCTTCAAGTGCTGCACTGTGCCACACAGCAGTCTGGGCTGTGAGGTTGGAGCCAAAAGACCACTGGATCCTCTGGAAGCTGAGGTGACAATTCTGTCAACCACTAGGGTGAGCAAACTCAACGTGAAGACAGCCAGCTTGTGTGCAGATTTACAGAGATTTAATCCTGTCTAGTCTCAGTGTGCCAAATAACTCAACAGAGCTTTTAATGATTCAACAAGCAGCTGGTCTCAGCACTCAGGCTCCCTCCACAGCACAAGTGCACACGGAGCTGAGTACTGGTACCATGGATGCTACCTCTGCAGGCTTCTGGCAGTCTGCACATACCCTGCTGCTTGAAGTAAAAGTTATTCCTAGAAGAATTCTGAACTGATTATCAGGAACTTCCAAGTCTCACTCATGCAAGGACTGCAGATTTTACTAACAAGATAATGGCTTGATCTGGAGTACTTGCTCCAAAACCAAAAGGATTTAACTCTTGTTATTACACTCAAGTTCTTCATTGTTAGTCCAATTGCAACATGATACTAACACTTTCTCCTGAGATTAGTTTCAGATGTCTGTCCTTAGTCCTTGGAGTATAACTCAAGAGCCATTGCACACCACAACAAAACAATATGCCATTTCAGATTTGACTACATTTTGAAGGCACAAAAGAATTAATGCAGCTCAAGCAGATGAGTAAAAAACTAAAATTTTAGTTCCTGCAGTCACATCAATAGGCCACAGTGTGTACCCATCTTATGGAGACAGTATTGGCATTTTTTGATAGCAGAGATTCATTTGCATTCACAGCTTTATGGGAACATTGTCTTTTAATGCTTGTAGGTTCAGCTGTTGACAGGTTCCTCTTGTTCCCATCTGTTACCATGCCATTACTTCTCTCAGACACCAAAGCACACAAGACATCCTACTCACCCTGCGGAAGCTTAGCCAGTCCTGGTGGCAGTATGGGAAGGTCCCATCCAGTTCTAGAGGCAGCTGAGAGCTGTCTATGTGCTTATGGAGGGATTTCATGGAGGTGAGAAGTTCAAACTGCACAGGAATAGAAAAGAAAAAAGCACATTTCTATTAGGGTATGAGTACTGGAGGAGGAGAGGAAGGTTAACAACAGGCAGAATCCATCATTTCTTTATCTGTCTTGCACAGAAGCACAGCATGCAGTGTGTATCTGCAGTATCATTACAATATGAAGATGATAAAACCCCAATTCAATCTTAGAGCAGCTTGTTGAACAGCTCAGTAGGCAAACCCTGAAGGAATGCAGGCCACAACACGCTGTTTCACCAGGCAGAACATCTGTGATGGGAGTCTGGCAGCAGCCAGCCCTCTCCAGAGCCAGTACCTCCTGTAAGCAGAGCTACTCCCTCATATGTTCCCACAGTTGTGCTGTGATTTGCATCTGTTTGGAGAATCTGGGAGGTTAAATCCAGCCCCCAGCTTCCCCATCTCATTTCCTGGAAAAAGAGTCTAACGGAGCAGCCTCTGCCCTGCCCTCAACTCTCCACTCATCACAGCAGCTATTTGCTCCAAGAGTTTCTTGGATCTTGACACAGGTAACTTGCTTTCTCCAAGTCTTTAGGACCTCAGAGCATTTCTACACTCACCAGAGCAACAAGTGCTCCTGCAGGTACATGGAAGCCAGCCCAGACACAAACTCAGGTGCAGACATTTAACTCCCACACGCACAGTGTGAAGTTTCCACCTCCTTACAAAATTGTGATGATGCTTCCAATTCCTCCTGCATGCCCATGTCTTTATCAGCCTTTCTTCTGTTCCCTCCTACACTCTCTGTTTGTTCAACGTGTTTAATGTTTTCTATAGCTCTCGCTGCATGCACATGCCTGCAGCCCCCATTCTGACTCCAAATTCTTCCACATGGGGGCAATAAGGAAATGGATTAATAGTATTTGTTATTTTTTAGCCTTTTGGGACACCACACCACACACAAAGCAAACGTGGAGCCTATCACAATATCTTCATCCACAGGAGCTAAAAGGCAGGTCCTAGCCTATTCTGAAGCCTACAGAGTTTCAGCAGGCACAGAACTTCAGTCCACTCTTGTAGCTTGCAACAGTCTTGGAGCACAGGGAGAGGACTAAGATGAAGTCTGATACTCTTCACTCACCACAGAGTGGCTGGGAGCCTGCATTTCTTATACAGCTATAGAATACCAAGACAGTTTCACTTCTAGTGGGAGAGTTCAGTGATGTTGTGGTAACTTTCCCTCCTGTATGTCTTTGTAGACATTTTGGCTACAAAGGGAACCTCACATAAATGCCCATCTCATCTTCCCCTTCTTGCAGAAGTCTCTCAGCCACTGGCAGCAGCAGGTATAAGGAGAGGAAACAGGAGAGATGCAAAATCCAGGAAAGCAACAAGCACCTTCAAAGGTGGAATTCAGGATTTAGCCTAATGTGATCTCTTCCTGACCACACATTTTCCCCCTTGTAAATGATAGAACATGAAAAACATCCCTAGCAAATTGTGCAGGACTCCTCCATACAGTTATCCATGTTCCCAACAAACGGCATGTCTTAAAACACAGAGGACACCTAGAGAGATTTCATGTGAGAATAAACATACGTCAATCAGGGCCAGGAAATTTGCTTCTGGAGAGTTAAATAAAGGATATCAAGAGTGGCCCAGGAAACCCCAGATAAATGGTTCCATTACCTGTCCTGCTGGTGGCTTCTCCATCCGAAAAGTCAGATCTCTTTCAACCAGAAGCAGTACTCCATGAATACAGTGAGGATCCATGTCCTACAACACAACAGAGCACAAATCAATTACTGATCTGCCTTCGATGCTAAGGAGAATGTACCACATCACGTTCATACACAAGATTGCAATTTATCCTTCAAAGGCATCTACAAAGCCTGGAAGGCAGTCACCAGAAATTAAGAAAGGCCAGTCTACAGAATACCAAGGTGACGTCTTTAAAGTAGTTTGCTTCAGATCAACTAGTCCTGTAATATTTAAGAAAGCAATGGAAAAGGTGAGGTGTTGGCTGTAGTAAAAAAGCTCTGTGTTCTGCACAGGAAAGTGAGTCAGGGGAAAAAAATAAAACCAGAAGCAAAAAAAAACCCAAAACCAAACCCCATATTCTGTGTCCAAGTTTTTTCCTGATAACTTTCCTGGTCACTTCACCTAACTGAAAGGAAGTGGCTTTCCCAACTCCACCCCCCACCCAGTGCCAAAAACATCATCTTGTCTCCACTTACTGCCAATTTACAATCAAGTACTTGCATCCTGTTCCTACTGTTAAACTGACAAATTCCAAATACAAGGGATGTTGGGCAGCTGTAGTTGAAACTCAGTAATCCAGGAGCAGCTCTCCAGTTATAGAAGCATTCTACACGGAAGTGAGAATCAGGCAGAGAGAGCAACAGCAGGGAGAGGGGAACATGGGAGAAAGATCCCAACTATGGAAACAGGGCTCACTACATATGTGATGCCTGGACCAGGAAAGCAAGGAGAAGAGCCATTAAAGCTGTTGTGCCACAGGGTTAAACAAGAGCCATCCCATTTCGATGTCTCCTACACAGTCTTTGCCTCTGCTGAGATCTCAGGAATTGTCAAGCAACAAATCCTTTCTGGTGTCACTCAAGCTGCAAGGAACCTGCTGCACAGCAGGCCACAATAGCAGAGGAAACCTGTTTAAATAAACAGCTCCAGCAGTGTGTAGGGTTAAATATCTGCCAGAAGCAGCAGAGCCAGAGTACAGAGGCAAGTGGACCAGCAGAGACTGAATGATCTAACCTGACACTGGGCCCAGTTCAGCAATTAAGAAACAATGCGAGCTCAAATTCTGCAAGTGAAAGCAGCAGCAGAGATTCCAGGATAGATGAAAAAGACCTTTCTCTCATCCAGTCCTAAACCACGATTCTTTTAAACAGGCAGCAAAAAAATCCCAATTGAAGCACCTCCCAAAACCATGAGAGATTTCTAAATCATCTCAAATTTCATCAAAGTCAATTATTCCCACTTTCACTGGTATTTGAAGACTGATCAAAAGGCCAAAAATGATTTATTGCATAATTAGGCTGCAATAGGTAAATACTGAAGAGAGGATGGGGAGATAATACAGCTCTATCACCAGCTCTGAATTTATCTAAGGATGAAGACTGGACACAGCTTCAAGACTGATGATGGTACTAAACAAATTTTTTCTTACACAATCCCTCTCCTACTCCAACAGTCATGAGATGTGCAATCTGAGTGAGGGATAAAGGTAGTGATGGTGTAACAAGAGGTTACCACAACAGCCAAAACACTCATTTGTTTGTTTGTTACTCCTGAAAATAGAAACTGAAATAAATTCACAAATAAAGCTGTCAAGGGAAAAGTTCAAGGTTTTCCAACTCAAGAAGAAATTGTATTTCCAAAGAAATCAAGTACTTTTCACCATATTTTTAAATTTACACAGCTAAGAGAAGTCAGTGTCATCCAGCACTGATGAAGCAATCCAAAGACTGAAACAGTTTACCAGGAACATCTCAGGAGACACACAGAGCTGGGAATAGCAGGATGCTACTTGAGGAAGCTTTCCTGCAGCTTTATGCACAATCTCTTACCACTTTTGCTAACAAAACCAACCATATGGAAGCAAAGAAACAAGAGTTCCACGCATATAAATGAACCCCTCACCTCTCAAAACAGGTACAGTGTGGACAGCACAGAATAGAGAGGCGTCAATAGGAGTTGAGAAAGCATCAGGGTAAATATAGATTGTATTTGTATAACCCTTGTATTACTATTCTTTTTAAAGAGAATTAGATACTTTCTTCAATGTTTCTCAGACTGAAGTTCCAGTTTTCTGGCTTCCTGCCCCAAAGGGAAACCCACGGCCAGACTTAACAACACTGGCACAGTCTGAAGCACAGGCTGCCAGGAATGTTTGTCCAAAGGCGAGAGTCCCCAGTCACCTCAGTCAGTCTCAAAGAGACCACTCTAATGGAGTAGCAGGAGTTCCCTGGTCTTTAACACGAGACCAAGGTTCTCCGTACTTCTGCACTAAGTGAGAATGCAAATACTTCTCTTGAACAGAAAGGCTTGCACAGAACCCTGCTTTCAAATGCTAGACTCTTCCCAATTCAACACACAAACACATCCGAATACAGGATTAAGCCTTTGCACTGATATGGAAAATTCTAAAGAATCTCATTCTATTTAAAGACTCAGGCAGAGGAAAATCCCACAGACACCTGCTCACTGAAAGCCAGTGCACATATTCCACTGTCCATGCCCTGTCTGCTCACTGAGCAAGGAATCAGCCTAGAACTTCTGAGTGGCAAAGTTCCTCTTAAGAGGCCCCTTGGCACAGAGCTTACTGGTGACAACCTGTAACCAAACATTACAGCATTTATCCCTGCAAAAATCCTTGCTCCAAAGCATCATTATGCAGTTTCCCACAGGAACAACCATGATCTATTCCTGCAACATGCACACACCATGCACTTCCCTTCACCTCTGCACAGAGCTGCCAGAGTTCCTCCTGCTTCTTCCTGAGTTAGCTCTGCAGCAGCTTTTTATTCTGCCCCACTCCCTCTGTCCTGGCTACTGTCTGCGACGGAAAGATTTCCCAGCCAGCCAATATTCTAAAAAGAAGGGGGAAAAAATTCTTGCAGAATGCAACTGCCCCTACCCTGCAGGCAGAGAGGACAAGCTCCCACAAGTTTACCAGGTTGTTCTGGACAGACTGACAGACTCCTAGTGCTGTAGGGAAAACTAATCTGCAAACAGGCAAAGTTGTGTACAACCACTTAATTCCAATCATGCATTAATTCTGGAAAGATGAAGAAGTGGAAAAAGGATTTCCTCGGGCTGATGGATCTTGACAGAGGAACTTTGCTCCCCAGGAGTCTCTCTAGGCTTAACAGATCTGAGCAGGAAGGGACGCTGCATTAGGGCATCCCATGTGTGCTTCCCCTCTGTGAAGCAGTGCTTCCCACTGCTGGGTTAAGAGACAAACAGTCCTTCAGAATTGAACAAGCAATGCTGGATGTCAACATTTAACACATTCCAGCACATTATCATAGCAGGCTTCACAGAAACTACGTGAGTATAATCCTGTATAACTAGAGGGCAGTACAGCAGAGAAATGAGCTCTAGAGACAATCCAGAGATAAGAGACACTAAGATGTGTAAGGGATTTCAGAAAGGATGCCAAGGAAGAGATCTGCCCTGTAACCTTAGAGGCATAACATACAGTCTGTGCTTCAATGCAGTCACTGGCTGGGCAAACCCTGCTGCACTCTGGAACACTTAGCTTGCCTCACTGTAGTTACACTCAGTTTTCTGTGTTACTCTATCCTTGTTCCAGAGCAGAGGAGAACATTGCCATGGGATCATGGAGTAAATGCTGAGGATCTCCAAATGCTCAGAGAAGCCAGGGATTACTCTGTGCCATAACCAGGTGATGAGCTACCTGAACAGGTCTCCTTTACAGAGTCTTCAGAAGAGTCAGTTTAAGGATCAAAAAAAAAAACATAAGCAGAGTAATCAGCCTCTGTCAGTCACTGTTACCTGGAGCACACACTCAGATCCAGCAATCTGTCTTTCAGCACATTAAACTCTGTTAAGTAACTGTAGCACCACCCTGATAAGGAGGTGCTCAGAGCCAAACAGCCATCACAGCACAGCAAAAAGCTTCCTCACTCCCTCAATTCAGAGGGGAAACTTAAGGTTAAAATGGCATTATTACCATGCTTGTATGAGAATTGAGACAGCCAGAACACACTGCTGATTTCCAAATTAGGCCACTAAGACTGCCATGCAACTTACATGGACAGTGAAACGCTCAAAAGCTTTAGCAAGCCCACTGCCAGGTGGGCACAGCATGAAAGAGAATGTATTTGCTTGTTACCTCTGCAGAATTGAGCAGGGTGCCAGATTACTCCTTCACCACAGAGAATGAGCACACTGATAGAGCTCACAGCTCCACCCAGCCCAGGAAGCAGGAGGACAGACCTCTGAGTCAGACTCAACTCTCAGATGTGGCACTGAAGTACATAAACCACAGACATCAGCTTCATTAAAACACTGCCCTGTTCCAGTTTGCAGCATTTGAGTCCTAAGATACCTAAGCTCTGATTTAGAAGGAACACCTGCTTAAACAAGATTAGTCATCGCTACGACCCAGCATCTCCCTGGCTTTCCAACAGCAGCATATAGTTTCTATCTGGGAGAGGGGGCAACACAACCCACTGGCTTCCCAAGTGACTGATATGAAAGCCTTTGACCTGAAGCAATATAGAGTTACAGCACAGCCGATTCTAATCATTCACCGACAGCCACATCAACAGCTGCACGTGCTTATCCACCTGGCATGGCAAGCAGTGTCCTTCCCTTCTCATGGCAGCAGGCAGAGACCTCTCTTCTTCCCTTCTCTGTGACAGGCAAAAATCCCTGCACATTTCACACAGCCCCTCAGTGCAGGGGACAACACCTCCAAGCAGGATAATTCATGACAGCATTGAGACTTGAGTATGGGCTGTTCTCAGCACTGAGATGAAAGCAAATTTGGATGGGTGGGGAGGGGTGTTCTCCCCTAACTCAGACTTGTTTAGGTTTTTTGCTTTGTCTGCAGTCTGGCAAGTCCAGGTCATCCTCCTGAAGCAGGGCTGTGTGTGTATCTTTGGTAGGTGTGTATCTCCACCTACCAAAGCCAACTGAAAGCCAGGTGGCAGATGGAGACACAAGCAGCAGATGGAGATGTAACATCCAATTACGACAGCCAGCCAGCCAGCGTTCCTCTGCCCAAGCTCGAGGCTCACCTGCAATGTGCTGAATGCCTTGAAGAGAGCAGGAACGGGTGAACAGCGACGAGCATCCACGAGAACAGTGAGACCCAAAGCCTGACATTCTGGTCTGCAAGGACAAAGATAAAAAGATCACCTTTGTCACTACTGAAAATTAACAAGACTGTGGAAGCAGAACTTGTAGTCATGAAGGGTGAAAAAACCAGTACATTATGGCTTTGTGATAACAGGAACTAACTGGCCACCTTCTTGTCCTGGGTTGCAATGTAAGATGTGTCCAGGGGGGTGTATTCTGTCACCATCTTCAGGTTTCTGTTGAAACCAGGTGCGGCAGTGTTCCCTGCCTCCTCCCTCCGGACTATCTTCTGTTAATGGTCCATCAATGCCTTATCACATAATTCATTACCCCGCTGTGAGAAGCTCCGCCCAGAGGGAGGAACCAAGCATTCCATCCTGGATATAAACTGAGATGTCAAACACCAGAAGCAGCCTTTCCCACTGGATTTCCAGAGGACAAAAGCTACATAGCTACCACTGGACCTTAAGAGGAAGGCCAGACATTTCTACAGGATCACCGTTTCAACAGAACTACACCCATCACTTCAGGAGGGCTGCAGCCACCTTCTCATCAGACTGCTACTGCTACCCTGACTAACAGGGTGTCAGGTCATATCTGACTTGTCAGTTTAAACCAGTGTTTTTCTGCCTTGTTTTATATAAATATATATATAGATATAGATTAGTAAAGAACTGTTATTCCTATTCCCCATATCTTTGCCTGAAAGCCCCTCAATTTAAAAATTATAATGATTGGGAAGGAAGGGGGTAGCATCTTCCATTCCAATGGAGGCTCCTGTGTTCCTTAGCAGACATCAGTCTTTCAAACTGAGACACTTCTCCTAAACAAGATATATACAGAAGCCACCAGCTGATTGCTCAGTTTTCACCTTTGTTGTATGATCCTGTAACCTCACCCAATTTTCCATTTCTCCTATTCTTAGAATATGTGTCACTGATGGCAAAGGTGTTGATACCCACTGCATAAGACAGACAGGAAAACCATTCCTTCCTAATTATGTTCAGGGACAAGCTTGGTTTCAGCCTCACTGCTTCAGAAGAGCAGTCAGTCTGGAGCAGTCCCAATGCCTATCTCACCCAGAATCAGATTTGAAGGGAGAAGCATAAGAAATAAAGCACGAGTTTCTCATGGGTTAAGCCTGCTCCCCTTATTAAGGGTTTAAAGGTCTCAAAAAAAAAAAATCACTATCAGAGAGTTAGCTTTACCTCTTCTAATTTAATCATCTAAAATGAAACATAGTGATGAGCTGGGGAGGAAGAGTTTGTCATACTGAAAGGAAGAGTATCTGCAGCAGACTCCAGCCTGCAGACTCCAAAAACAATTTTCAGCCAGACATCAAGGCAGACTCTCAACCCTTGCAGATCCTCCCTCCCTCTCAGCTTGGAGGCCTGGCTCTAAAATATCATGTCATAACACTATCACAGAGCTGCTGCATGACTGCCCCATAACAGCTCCCAAATCCCATTTTCTGAACTAATGAAGGATAGCAAGAACGGCTTGCATTCATGGCAACACATGAAAACATTCAGTACACATCCAATTCTATCACACCATGTGCACAAGGCATCTAGAGAACACGTAAAGTGCTTGCCGAACACAAGCCTGTTCACCCTAGCAGAAGATTGCCACCTGTGTAATTTCAGGACTGTCTGGACCGAGTTCCTAGGCCAAGAAAGTCAACCTCTTTCCATTCCTGCCTCAATTCCCACCTCCCTGAAAGGCAGAGTGGACAGGGCAGCAGCTGTCTTCCCTGTCAGCCCAAGAGCATCACAAACCTTGGGATGCTATGCAAGTACAGAAGAAGGCGCACAAGCTCAGTGGTGTTGCAGTGGGGGTTTAACCAGGCTGTGTTCCTTGTCGTTATTATGGCCACTGCACGTCCTGATTTGTCTCTTGTACCTGTAAAAAGAGAGGGAGGGTGGAAATCACACAAGTAATTCAAGAGAGCCTGGTTCCAGGTGTTTATGCCTCATATTTGGCCATATTTGCCCCACCACCTTCCTGGAAATCCTCCACAGAGCTCAATATAGTGTGTATGTTGCAGATGGTAGGAGGCTATAAACACATTTCTAAAGCACCCAAATGCTGCCCCAGAGTGAAGCAAATGAGCTCAGCTTGTCTTTCTCTCATGGTAATGTTAAATTTGGACTGCTGTCCTCTACCCAAACACACATTCTTCATAAATATGGCTGAAGTTGCCTAATAATAACCCAATCCTGAGAAAAGCAAGAATCTCATAAACTCAAGATACAGAATCTCACCTTCACATTGCTGTCAGATGAGAGAATGCAGACAGGTCTGCAACATGCACTATGTAAAGAGACTGGGCACATGCTGCAGGCTGAGCCCAGAACATAACCAGTCATCTCCTCCTCAAAGCAAAGCCCTGGAGCAGGAGCCCAGAGCTCCTCCTCAGAGGCTGCAGAGAGGACAGCCCAGGAGCACACTCCTGCCTGCCTACAGCTCTGACAAGGGCGGAGTCAGTGCCAGGCTTTCATTAGGTGCAGGGCTTGCTCAGTGCCCAGGGAATAGATACAGCACAGTATGGCTGGATACAGGTGAGTTGTCATACACAGAAGGAGAAATCCCTCTGCTTCAGTTAGCCAGGAAGGACAATGCCTCTCTGCCACTCATTTTCCAAAAGACCAAAGTCACAGCTTATCACAGGAGGAGAAGGACCTACAGTGCCGTTTTGGAATTACGTCCAACCTCCTCTCCAGATGCAAAAGCAGGGTAAAGAGCAGGTGGACACACCACTTTGGAAAGCCAGAACTGCCTCTGAGACCCCAGATCAGGCAGTGCCTGCAGTGAACCTGCTCAAGCCTGGGAAGGTGAGAGATCTGGAGAACAGGAGGGACAACACCTCTTTTGTGCGAAAAATAATTCACAAGAACAGGAGCCATATCCTGTCATACAAACTGTAAAAGAAAGGATGCGGGGGCAGGGGTGGTGTCCGAAATCCCAAGCACAAGACAAAACCAGAGACTTAAGAGAAAGCTGTTTCTTTCTCTCCTGAACTCTTGCTACCACAGGAGATGCTGTCTTGGATCAGCTCTCTCCCCCATCCCAGGGAGAAGCATGTGAGTTGACAGGTAAAACAGACGCAGATGGACAGCCCCAAGCATGGAAAGCTGCCCCAGTGTGATCTCAATCTGTCAGTAGGACATGACTTGAGTAAGGGCCACAGACACAGATGGACACCATTTTGAAGCAGGGCTTTGTCCCTCCCAGGGACCAAAACTGTGCACAGGCTTTCTCCTGCTAAAAATCTTTCATCATCAGTGTGATTCAGGAGGACTTTTATTACTCCTGAAATACTGTAGCCTGGATGCTGTATAATCAAAGAGCTGGAAAAGAAATTAGAAAAAGCTTAATAGACTTTGTTTCGTAAGCTAAGGGGACCATCACAAAATAAAACAAAATAGCAAAGCCCTCAATTACTGGAAAAATTGCGCAATAACCAGGCTCAGTAAAAGCTTTTTAACTCGGAAGCAACATCTTCTGTCCATCAGGCAGGTTGGGCATCACCAGAACGTGATTAAACCTTGAACTCCCATATAGTACTCTTGGAATTGCCTGACCAGGTCGAAAAAGCAACCCACAGCCACCAGGGTGGCATAACCCAGATCATTCAAGAGCAGAATCCAGAACTGAAACTATCCTGGATGTTTCGGCTAACTCCATCAGCTACCAGTTTATTAATTAGCTCTTATTCACCATTCATTACAAAAGTTATTCTTTCTAATGTAATTACTGTATCATTACCACTGACTAACATAAAGCATTTAACTGAGTGGTGAGTACATTCCCTGAGGTGTGAGGATTGCCCACTGAAACCCCAAAGGGGCAGAGAGGTCAATCAAATCTGATACTGCTTTTACAGGAAACACAATTCCTTCCTTAGAGAAAAACTTCCTTGGAAGCAGTATCAAACCAAATCTTTGCTTCTTCCAGGCATTAGAAGGGCACATCCCTTCATCACATATTCAAACACTTTTGCCTCATTTAACAGTGGTATATTACGATAGGAATCTGTGACAAAGGAGTGTTAGGTAACACGGTCAGGTTCCTGCAACAAGCATGGACTTCTCTGAAAGACCCTCTGTAATCCTGTAATTTTTTGGGCTGTTATATACAGCATGAAAATGTCCAACCTGAACAGCAGACCAGAAGATTAAAAATCCTCCTCTGGAATTTGTTGTAACAATTAATCTCCTAATGCAAAGTTACATGTATGAATGTACCATAACTCTGCCCTGCCCTTGGTTTTCCATTTCACCTTCTTCCAGAAACTGGAAAAGTTTTAACTCCCTTCTTCCTTCCTGGCACAAAGGTGACTGCACCTCTTTCTCAATCATCCTCTGAGATAAACAACCTTCCAGTCTCTTGCCGTAAGACACCCAGTTTGGCTACAAGAAAGGGCTGTCACCCTTCTCTGCACCACCTCCAGTATTTACCATTTCCTTTTGTAACAAGGCCCAAACTATTTGAGAGGCATCACCAACAGAGGCAGAAATCAGTCTCTTAGTCTGTCTAGTCATCTCCTCCCCTTTACACATGTGAGGTCAAAATGGGTCTTGCAGACCCAGCACTACCTGGGAGATGCCTGTGCTGCCTTTCTGCTTTCCTGTCCAACTCCTCCACACTGCACAGGTCTGCCTGACCTCTTCTCTGAAGATGGGCTCTCTGCCCAATTTTCAACTCGTACATGGCTCTTGAGCTGAGCTGATCAAATGCAGCTCCTCCTGCCCCACAATGAACAACCCCCTTGCTGGCTCTGGAAAGACAAGACCACAGGGGCTCCTTACACAGAGCTGCCAAATGGTGCTTCTCACTAGAGAGGTAGATCTTACTTCCTCTGCTTTACTTCATGTTTGGTTAAACACAAAGAAGTCCTGTGTGGGCCTTGTACACCAAGCAATCCTGACTGCTCTGTCCAACAGCCTCAGCTTTGTTCACCCCTCTGCCAGTATTTGTCCCATGCAGAAATTTTATCTGCAGCTATTTAATACTCATTGCTCTATCAGATGCAAACACTGAATAATATCTGACCTACAACCTGATTTTGGCAGAGTAATTCTGGGAAGTCCTCCCTTGATAGCTAGTTTTGTCATCTGCTATTTAGCTACACTATCGTTCATCCTACGCATTGCTCATCCACTTCATTGGGATATTCCTTTCAACTCTGTGTCATGCAATCAAATGTTTTCTAAAAATCTATTATATCTAGGTAGCTACATTTAATCAACCAAACTTCTAATTACCAAGAATGAAACTAGTTTTCAAGAGTCCTGTCAAAGAGCATCTTCTACATTCCTATCCTTTAATTATCTACCAAGTGAATCAAGTTCCTATTCTTCTGACCAGGTGTGATGTCAGGTCCACCAGCCCATCATTAGTTGCACCCTCACTCTTCTCTTTTTGAACTCCTGGTATGAGCCCACAGATTTGGCATTTCTGACTCATACACGCTTGTTTAACATTTTGAGACTCCTGAGAGCAAATTAACATTACTTTAACAGGAGGGAAGTTCTACTTCCTGTCCTGCCCATTTGGAAACTTCAGAGGATTCAGGAAGTGCAACTTATAAAGAGGTTTGGGGTGAAAGAAATAGAATTGGTACCAGTCTCCAGCACTGCAAAAAGGGGCTCATCTCCCTTGCCCTCCTACAAACTACATTTCCAAGACACATTCTGGCTCAGCTACTCACCAGGCAGGTAGGCAACTCCACTCCTGAGCAGTTCTGGGTTCACATCCTTGACTATGGTAGGTGCAAACTGACCACCCCAGGCAGTTCCAAAAGTTGGGGATGTCGGGGGAGTAACAGGTGGTAAAGTTTCCTCCAGGGCATTGATTTTATTCACTGGTTTCAACACACCTGTGCCAGTTGCCTCTTTTCTCACCTCTGTCTCTTCTGACACCATCCCTGTAAGACAAGCAACAAAGACAAGCTCAAGCAGAGTTCCACACAAAAGGTCCCAAGTACCAGACTGGGAAGGGTCTGGCTGTGCCCCCAGCCCCAGCACTCTGCAGCTCCTTCAGCCCTCATGCCAGCAGCATGGATGTTTCAAAAGTGGTTATAACATTAATACTACTGTAATTCTAAAAAAAGAAACCAATTTATTGTGAAGTTTGCAAAGTACAAAAGCTCAATTCAGATCAGGATTACTGTAGTCAAAGTCCTTTTTAAAGGTAACATATCAAGCAGTACATGTCTGCTCACAGCCTGAAATCTGGCACAGTCCAAGTCCCTGGCTGAGCTCCAGCAGCCTGAGCATGCTGAAGTGATAAACCAGCTTCTGACTGGGAGGGCTACTCCATCAGAGCAGAATTACTCCCCCAACACCACTTTCAGATTAGTTCCTGAAAATATGAAGTCAACTGGAGGCTGACAAATCAGCTGGAAATTAGCCAAAGAGACCTTGTTCTCCTTGTCCAGACTTTTTAAATTAACATTTAATGTGAAAGTCAGAAACCCGTTTAAAAGCACTGAAGAACAGGATGATTACACCAACCAGCTCCCGCTCAAGAACTGCAGAAAATGCTTCCTTTGTCTGACACTTCAGCTCTAAAGTACATGTCATCAGAATCAGTTCATTCTAAAATTAAATATCTTGGCTACTACATGGAAACTAAGGCCAGTTCTATCAAGTTTTAATTTTCATGTTAAATTATCTGGAAAGAAGAAAGAAAAGTATCTACCCACTCTCTAAGAAGTATAATTCCCCATTTCCCAACATCAAAAGATCTTCAATAATACACCTTTAGCACCCTAAGTACACAACTACGCTATCCCAGTGTTTGCAGAAAGCTATACTAAATAAAGGGCTATACTTCACTGCAAATCCTGATACTTCAGTATCTACCAACAAAAATATCAACCTTTCTTCAGGAAAATAAGAGTGGAATATTTATTTGCTTGCTATGAAGTCAGACATTTTAATTGCTATTTAAAATTCACTTCAACCATCCTACCTTCCTGCTGCATCAACAATGTTGACACTTGACTCAGTTTATTTACTAACAGATTCCAATACTTCATTAAAGAGCAGGACCAGGAACAAAGCAGTCCTTGAAGTGGCTTTCAATACAAGTTTTAGCAGTGAAGGAGACTTACAGGTTGAGGCTTAGCCCGAACTGCTTTCAAAATTGCTAAAATGGGTGAGAGAAGTGCCCTGAGCAGCATGGCTCACTGCACCAAATTATCCAACAGTGGGGGGAAAATAGGAGGAGCTCTAGGGCTCTGCACCATCGAGGGCATGATAGAATAGCTGCTCATTCTTCTTCAGTAACATCCCTGGTTGAGGAGCATCTGTGGGACCCAGCTTGGCATGTGCTGCATTTGGCCACATAATCTGCTATGATGGTTTCAAGGCTCTGCCCAGTTCTGGGCCATGCCAGAGCCCCACTCTGTTCCTAGAGCTACCTCAGCCTTCACTTTCCAGTGGCGCAAGAGGTCATCCACTTTGGATAACACTGCTACATCTTCCTGAAGCAGCATTTTAGAAGGGCATTGATCTCCTGCAAAAAGGGTATCACAGAGTCATGGAAGTTGTGCCCAAAGGTTTCACATTAAGAGCTGGCAGGCCTTCTAGGAGAACATGGAATCACCTTACCAATGAGCTCTAAGGCCTGGCAATAAGCAGAACTACACAGTTTGTAGTAAAGGGATCTGCATTAAATAAAAAAAAGCCTGCAAAGAGGACCAAAAGGTGAGATTTAAAGAGGACAAGAAAGGAAACATAGATAGCTGCGTTCCACATAGGTTACACACCAGGGCAAGAGAAACAAATAAATATATGTGACAGTCCTGCCTTGGATATCTTTTTAGGAATGAAGTAGCAGCTCCCAAAAGGTAGGAGAGAAGCATTTTGCTCAGCCCACCAGAATCCTGCTACTGGGACTTTTCAGCCCTGGTAAAACCTTGCTTGAGCTGTGCAGCCTCCAGACTATGCACACCTTGCCCAAACCAAATTCTTCCCTGAGCTTCGGAGGCCTAGCTCAGATGTGCAGACACCACCTCTCCTGAACAGGCCCAAGCACACTGTTTGTTATTGGCAATCTGGGGCGGAGGCACTCACTAAAGCGGAAATTGTAGAATGCGGAGGATTACATCTAAAAGCAAATTGAGAACAGGGACATCTGAATTTGCCGTGTTTGCAGGTTCCACCTTTCCCCGAGGTTAAGGAAGTGGTAGAGGAGGATTTGCTTGTGTGCATTTCAAAGAGACATTAGCATTTTCCCTGCAAACTGCCCCAGCACCAGTATCACCTATGCTAACGTAAGGTAGTAACTGGGAGCAGGAACAGAACGCCCTAGCAGGTGCTGCTGAATATGCCCCAGTGTGGCTTTACAGCCTATTTCTTGAATATCAAGATATTTTCCACCCACAAAATAGGGGAATTCTTTTCAGAGCTGCAAAGTTTCAAAATTCACTTTCATTTAGATGCTAGTCATTAAGAAAAAAAAGAAGTCACATTATCTGTGAATGGAACCAGTGTAAATTTTAAGCCACCAACTCAAAACTGTTCACATTTGACTTCAGACTTTATTTCTATTTATATCTAAGTCTTTCTAAGCTAAACTATATTTGTGCAGAAAATAAGCTCACTGAGAATGGAAGTAAAGAGAGTTAAGGGACAAGGAAAAACCTTCAGACACAGCAAACTCAGATGTCCCAGTTCTGAACATGTATTTTGACGTAATCTACAATATCTGCTGTAACAAGCGAGCTCCTCCACCTCACAGAGAGCAAATTGTGTCTCTGCCCACTGCTGCTGGGGTGTGAACTTCAGATCTGAATTGACCCAATAAAGCTTAAGCTTTGTTGTTATTTATAGTTTAGGCAAGATACCCACAGTTTCCAATCATTGTAGCAAAATGACCTCAACAAGACATAAAGAATTTAACCTACAGAACTGCCTTGCTGGAAAAGTAGAGTCCATTTGTAGGACATTTGCTTTACTTTGTAATTTTATCTCTAAATTATCTTATATCTCTGAGGGTTTAATGGGGCTAAATAAGGGGATGGCTTGTTTGGATCTCAAAGCAACCAAATGTAATTGAATGGATTAAGCTTTTTATAGTGCCAGCTATAGTGTCTAAGAAATACTGCCAGCACTAAGATACTTGAGCTGCTCTTTGCCTTAAAGAGTTTATTTGGTTAGTTTGGGTAGTTTTCCTGGCAATTTAGGTTATTTCTTTTGCTTTACAAACACTGAGATAACAAGGTTTGCTTTTTTGCTAAACGGCAATGCCCTAGTTTAATATCAGCAGACTTGAGCCAAGAATGTCACTTATTTCAGCCAAATCCCCAGAATCATTTGTATTGTCTTTCATTAAAAACAAACTCCACACGTACCCCGGAGGGGTCCATCACTGCTGAAATCTCCAGCAGTGGCCAAGATTTATTCTTTGGAGCAGTGAGAATATCACACCTATTATCTCATAACGAGCTGGACCTGGCTAATTTTAGAAGGCTCCTGTGTTCCTAATGAGCAGCCACTGGACTCATGAGCAAAGTGTCCACCCAGCACTCAACACAGACTAGGTGTTTCAAGGGCCAGTCCTGAGCAAGAATGAAGTCAAGCCACGTCCAGCTTGACCAGGGGAATGGATACCCACAGCACAGTTACCTCCTGGCATATATCCCCTAAGACTCAGACAGGCAGAAGGTGATCCTTTTTTTTCTGCTCATAGTGATAGATGCTCAGAGACACATGCACTGCAGAAACAGAAACTTCTGAGCTGACGTCTCCATTTCACAGGATAGAAATGCTTGTCACTTCAAAAGTATTAGAAATGCCTGGCAACCCTGGGCTTGCCTAACTATGGAATTGAATTAGTTTGATGCAAATGTTAATAAAATTTTATTTTAATCAACAGACGCTAATTTAGCTCCATTAGGAGGTTGCTAAGACATCAGGTAAAATGTGACATTTGGACACTTGAGAAGCAGCTGTGTGTGCAGCCAAATGGAGTCATGCTGTAGCTCTTGGCCACATAATTTGGGACCAGGGCAAGTATTAGAGTGGCAGCACATCCCAAGACAACCAGCTCTGCATCTGTTGCCCCAGAGGGTCAAACATGCTCTAGCAATGTGGGTCTGTACGCCAACCCTTTCAAGAGTCCTCACTTCAATATTTCAAGCTGGGTAATTTTCCTAGCCAGGGGTCTCAGGGAATGAGAGCTGTTAAACTGGAATGGCATGTTCCACCCACCCCCGCCGCACACCCGCTCCTCTGTGTGATCTGCATATCGAGCTGCACCTTTCCAGACTCAGCAGAGCTGGGCAAAGCCCACACCAGGCCCATGTGGTTACACGCTGCCTGCCTACAGTCTGGTGCAAAAGGCAGACACCTGGATTGCCCTCTCAATTCCTTCTGAAGTAGCACAGCTCCAGCTCAGGAGCCCAAGCTTCAAGAAAAAAAAAAGGGTAATACCTGCTTGAATATTCCACCCGAGTTGAAGTTAGTTGCTTAATTTCTGTGCTCTCCCACTCAAGTTAAACAGCTCCTACTTGAAACATAATCAATCTGAAGAAAGCATGCCGGAGGGGAAGGCAGGGAAGAGGGGGGGAATCCCTCAACTCTGCAGTTTGCTGCTTGAATCAGTTACCAGCACATGCATTTGTTGATCTTCAAGTCACATTACACAGCTAGTATTTTACTGTGGCATCCACTGCCACTTCCTCTTGCCACACCATCTTCCTAAAGCCAGTTTTCAACTATGCAAGACTTGTACAGTTAGACAAGTCTCTCCTCACACATTCTGCACATCATGAGTGTAGCGGGTGGAGGTCACCAGCAATCAGATTAACTGAAATTAAAAGCTTCTTACAACGGAACTTTGTTCTGTATCAATGTAAATTTGCAAAGAATTTTTAAACAAAATACCACGATAAACCCACCTCTGAAGAGAAAGCTAATTTCATGTCACAAAAAATGACAATTTAATCACTTCCCAGTATTTTGTGCCATTACCCCTAAGCCTGTCAGATGTACTTATCAAATCCTGCCTGATAAGGAGTATTCAAGCAGTACTCCTCGAAGACTTTGCTTTCAATTCATGTTACCATACACAACCACACAAACGTCCAATGGCCGTACCTTCAGATGATGCCCCAGAAGCTGCCTCTGGATGGGACTGCAGAGTGGTAGGTTCTGCATGCCCCTCACCAGGTCCTGAGGACAATGGTCCAACTTCCAATTCCTCTTCAATGGATTCCAGTGTTTTTGAGGCTGGAATCTTCCACCTTTCCCCGTAACAAAGACTTTCCTGGTTCTCCTCCTGTCCCTTCAAGTCCTGTACTGCAACATGTTCTGGGTTCAGCATAGAGTTCTCTTCACTCTCACAGCCATGGTTTTCCACCAGTCTTTGTGGTTCCTCAAACCTTTCTCCAGATCTCTGGGTTTTGAACTGACTTGAGTCTTCTTCTTGTGTATTGGGATTCAATAAGTCACTGTTATTTAATTGTTCTGCCATCTGATCCCCCTCTGCTGACAGGGCAGTTTGGAGTAGCATGGCTTCTTCAGCCTTTTTATGGTCTTGCTCTTCACCATCTGACAAGGCTCCATCCACTGGAGCTTTCACAGAACAGTGACTATGACTAGTCTGATTCTCATTTACAGTCAACATTTCTTTACACTCTTTCACTTCCTCTTGACTGTCCCTTCTTCCCACCTCAAATTCATCTACATCTCCTTGGTTCTGTTCTGGAGGATTTAACGGAGAACTGATATTTGCTTCGTTATCTCTGCAGCAGGCACTTACATCTGCCACGTTCCCTGAAGGAAAGCCTCTCTCCACACCTACATCTGAATCCTCAGGCAATGTAGTGACCTGCACTGGCTCAACACTCCCACTGGCACCCTGGCAAGAGACTTCAGAACCTTCCTTTAGTGTGCAACGTGGTCCAAAAGGCCCTAGGACAGGCACAGGAGAAGCATCCATCAGTGTCACCTCCTTTTGACCCTCAGTCAGTGGTTCTGTGTGTACTCCCTGTATCACCTCCTCTTTAGAAGCAGTAGCATCTAGAATCACTTCTGGGCTCTGCTCCAACGTTTCAACACCAGCATTTTCACTAGGTTCATCATTTTGCCCCTCCATGTTTCCAGGGGCACCAGGCACTTGCACTTTGCAGCTGACAGCATCTCCAGCACACACATCGCTGTAGCTGCACGGTGCATATCGGCAATCCAGTGAGCATTCACTGCGAGTCTCCTGCACCACAGATGAATCTTCTGTGTGGCAAGCAAGAGACTCAGACGCAGGAATGTTATCACCCATGCTTCCAGGATCAACCGGTATCAGCTGACCTTCTGGAGACAGTTCTCCATGTGCCATCATTTTGTTGCCTTCCAATGGAACAACATTTTTGAGAACTTCTGGAGAAGTGCTCAGAGTGTCCATTTGACAGTGCTCCTTCTGCATAAGTGATGACTGAATTAAGTTCTTGGAGTAGGTGGTATCCTGTACAACAGTAAACCTGTGCTTGCCTTTAGACTCATTCACTCGTGCTCTGGGCTGAGTTAGATAACTTAACGCCAGTGATTGGGTTAAAGATCCTGTTTGTGGTCCAAACCTGGACAGTGAAACTTCTGCCAGCTCAACGTACTCCCCTTCAAGGTCACTTCTTAAGCTCTCTTGAGTCACAGGACTCGTACAGACACCATTGACCAGAGCTTCACTTAACTTTGGAGCTGCACTGCTAATTACAGGGTTGTCTCGATTTGGACTTAGTTCCTGTAGATGCTGAGACCTCAGGTCTGGTGAACTGCACTCAGTACGGTCTGTGGGCAGGCACAGAATGGAACGTTCCTCTGTTATTTCTGGAGAGATGATACTGTTTTCAATTATTTTTGGTTTATTTATAAATTCAGGATTAACCACTTTATCCCATGGGACACGAAATATTTTGTCATCAGTGGTTAGTAAACAATTTTCCAGTGCTATACCCATCCGCTCTCCATTGAATGTACTCAACCATTCCAGAGTAAAAATAGAGGTATATGAAACTTCCGGAATCACCACTTCTTCTACGTTATGCTTATCTTTTGCCAAACATTTCAATACAATTCGTGGAGGCTTCTTCAGAGAGGGGACCACCTGCAGGTAGAAGTCACCAGGCTTCAAGATTTGCCAGTCAATGGAAGCTAGCTGGATTATAATCTTCTCTTGAATACACAGGGGCCAGCCTGCATGGCGAAACAGCAATCCACAGTATGGAGCCTATGGAGACAACAGAAAATATTTTCAGCACCAGGAGATTTCAGCTTAAGCTTTTCAGTAAGCGAGATCAAGAAAAAAGATTAATTTAGGGTCTTTGATTATTGGTGTAGGCAAGTTTTTCACAATGGGGTCTTCTCTTTAAAAAGCAGAAACAAGAAAAGCTACCAACACAAAACACCTACCTATGCAGAACAGGTGGGGACAAGTTACACCGGGAGGCTGCAACCTCCCAGTGAAGGAAAGAAGACACAGCAAAGACAAAACACGAGAAGCAAACGAGGAAAGGACAGCAGAGCCACAGAGAAAGAAGACAGCAAGTCCCATCAGCAAGCTGCAAGGAACCACACTTAACATACCAATGATTCCTTATTCCCAAAACATAGCAGCACTCAGGCCATGCCTCAGAGAAATTCCACCCAAGTAAAAGAACTGAAGTTTCATGGCTGAACTGACTTGACTCAATTATTTACAGCTTTATCACAACTTCCAAAAATAATTTCAGTGCTTTGAACTTGATTGTGTTTGGGTAAGATTTAAATTAAGGCATGATATAAGCCATCAATTCCACAATTAATTTCATCTTTTTCTGTACAACAATTCAGATTCAATTAATTCAAGTATTTTGCCATATAGAAAAGAAACCAGAGAACTGAAAGGAACTTCCTGGATCCTCACACATCTTGAAACAGGTACTGGCATAAAGCAGTTTCTTTCTTATGTTCATCAAGCCTCACCTTCAGCCCAGACACTCTCCTTGCACCTGAAGCAAAGTTGCTCCCAGGTTTGGAAACCCAAATCATCCTTCGGATTCAGTAATTCTTCCTCCTCAATCCTGTAGCTTATTTTCTGGATGTGCTCCCATTTCTTACACTTATTAACCCATGTCATATCACCCTTAGCACATGTACCTTCATCATCTCCTTTGTAATACGCTTCTCTTTTTCTTAAAAACACATTTCTTTGTTCTATTTGTTCACTGTGCAAAGCATTGCAAAACACTGTCTATAATGGCACCAGCACTTCCCAAATGTGCTAGAAGCATCTCTTAAAGCTAAGATCCCACACGTCTTCCAGTCACACCCTACAGTAACCCAGTCACCTACTGGTTTTTCTTTTCAAGCTGATGAACTCCAGTTCACTACAGAAATTCTGCCTGCACTTTGTGGAGGCACACGCTTGCCCTCTGAGTCTACCGTTACAAAAATTTAACTACAAAGATCGAGAGCTCATCTTGTGCAATGCATTTATCACGCTCCTCTTCCAGGTTATTGTTTGTGTGTCCCAGGCTGGTTTCACCACAAACATGCCATACATACTCCTACTTTTTATGTCAAGGTCATGGATGAGAAGCACTGTGTGTTTCTGCCTCCAACTGTTTTCCTTGCAGTACAAACACCCTCCCTTTCACCAGTTTATAGCCATCTTGCAATCCTTGCATAAACCTCAATCCCTTTGACACAGTAATTAATCTTCCATATGACTCCATAGTAAATCCTTTATGGCAGAGATTAAACAATGAAACTTATCTCTCTAGAGAGAACTGGTTTATTAAAAAGGCTGGTGTGACACTACCTGCCATGGAGCAAACCACATGAAAACGTTATTCAGTTTTTCATGGGTCAGTTAATTCAGTCCTTGCTCAGTGCACGATGTTGTAGGCTCAGCTTGTTCTCTGTATTTTGTTACTAGTCCTGACTTAACAGATTCAATAAAATCCCTGTTACCAGACATTCAGCATTATATGGTAACTTCTTCAGTATTCCAGGATGGAGACCTGCCAGTCCTATTTCTTCAAAATAGCCAAGTTCAGTTACAGCACTTTTACTTCTGTTCACTTACTGCTACTGCCCTACTGATGTACCTACACACTGTATCACTACAAAACCGAACCTTTGTTTATTTTTCATTTACATGAAGGATCATATTAACATTACCTTTCTATTCTAACCTTGACTCAGAGGAGACCCACCTCCCCTTCTTTCCTCTTCCTATTAAGTTAGAACCAAAAAGCACTATAACCTAACACACAGTTGCTTGTACTTCCCTCAAAGGCACAGCTAAGCTTTGCAGTCTGATGTTCTCCGGCTTTCTGATCTACAAGACACAGATGGCTCTATCAATAAGTTCCCTTCATCCACAGCACAGTTAAACTTGGCAAACCAAGAGAACACCTCTTGCAGCAGTTTGCACAAGCTGCTCCCGGCTCCAGCAGGCCTTAGGCTAAATGTACTTCATGGACTTTTATATCAAGCTCACACAGCACCTCAGTCGGTAAAGCTTGTGGCTCCTACAAAAGTGCCCAAGCCAAGTATTTTGTACATAAGTTTTAAACCAGAGCAATTTGCAGTTTTCCAGAAGAGACAATACCATTGCGCCCTACACCACACCAACCCCTCTTCTCCCACTGGAGTATGTCCTAGTAGGTATATGAAGGCCAAGGGTCTTTCAGGGGAAGATGATGCAGATAAAGAAGATCAGTTCCCAAACTATTATAGTTTACAGGACTGAAAAGTGAAAGATGCAATCAGCAGCAGCATAAACATAAAACTGAATTCCATCAGCACATACTTGACATAGAGGTCCTGTTAAAATATGGATGCACAGTGACCCACTGGAGGGCCATTCATACATTAAGAAACCCAAAAACTCAGCCTCACTGCTTAGATGCTTACTTGTCTGCCTACTGACTCATAAGGAGAAAACTCAGCAATAAAATCACCAAAACCAAAATGCACTGAAGTTCCTGAAAAATCCTAAAAAGCCACAGTCTAAACTGCATCAAGAGCCAGAGAAACTTCCAAGCAGGAATCCAAGTCCCACAACAGTCTAAACATTACAGAGCTTTAGAACTTTAGAAGTGGAGCATCCTCATGCTGCTCCTGCTCCAAAATGCACCTTCAAAGAGAAGTTTATGTGAAGAGGCTTATTACACTCCTTTTAACATTTCATTTTAAGGCTCAAGGATCTGCTTTTCTCATGTCCAAACACTACTGAGCCAAACCAGGCTCATCAGAGGAATGCCAGGAACACTCACTACACCCAGTGGGTGCATCCAGGAATACAGCTGTCTCTGAGGAAAGAGCTGGGCACCAACGACAAAAATGGACCAAAGGTGAAATCTCCTAGAGCTACAGGCATGGTTAAGCTGGAACAGACCATTTAGCTCAGGATGTCACCTCAAGGCCAGGGGCAAAACCTGGTTTTTAACTTTGTGCTAAGCAGAGACAGACCCCCTTGGAATACCCTTTCCAGTCCTTGAGGAATAACACAAAGGCTGATGATTTTAGCACACACAGCTGAAGCACATGCACTTGTCTAAAACTTCATGAAGCCATTTACACTTTTGTCACTGCAGAGGCTGACAAAATATCCAGTGTTCTCAAGACTCTCTACAGCAGTCATTCAGACAGGAGTTAATTCTTTTCCCTCCTGTGTGTTTAGGAACTGCTCACGTGCAGCAGCTGAACTACGAACTAAGGAGGAAGCACTGCTTTTGTGTAGACTCTCTAAAAGGCAGACAAGACTTTCAAAAAGCAATTAGTAAGAAACATTCCTCTGTGACTTCGGACTGTAAAGACAAAGGAAGAGGCATACAGTGGAGGTTTGGGGAAGAGAGTCCACAGCAAATTAAATAAATTTCATCAATAATAAATAATAAATTTAAAAGATAAATAAAGCAGACATTTAAATAAAATATGGAATAGCCTGGGCCCAACTCTAAAGAGGGTACAAGGTACCTCGAGCTTCCCTCGATCTCCCTGTAGTGCCACTCTGGAAGTAAAAAATCATGAGTCAAGGCCAGAAAGGGTCACAACTAAGTAAGAAAGGATTCTGCTGACTACTGTCCCAGATATTTCACACCTCACCAAAAGCCCCCAATACCAAATGCTAAGCCCTGTGCAGCCCTCCCTAAAGGCGGCTTCCCCACCAACCCCACCTGAACTTTGTGACTACTGGGCAGGGCAGGGAGCGCCAGGCAGGCCTCCCCAAACCGTGCTGCACAAGTAGGACAGCCCCACCATCCAGGGTTTCCCCCTCCCACAGGACACCTCAGACACCCCCACACCTCCATGTCATCTGAGCCCACGCTCCACGTCAGCCGGGTGGGCTGCCAGCACCCTGAGCTCCTCCAGTGCCCACTGCCGTCGTATCTCCCTCACCAGGACCCCGAGCTCCCACTGTTCTTGTCTCTCCTTCCTCAGGACCCCCAGCACCCACTGCTCTCACACCTCTCCCACCTCAGGGTTCTCCAGCACCCACTGCCCTCACCTCTCTCCCTCCTCAGGACGCCCAGGGCCCATTGCCCTCACACCTCTCCCGCCTTGGGGCCGAGCACTTCAGCGCCTCGTGCTCCAACGGCCCTCCAACAGCTCAACCGAAGCCAACCTGCCCGTCAAGGCGCCCCCGCGCTCCTATTGGCTGCTGTAGCCCTCTCTGTCCTCCCATTGGCTGCCGGCGGGCCAAGGCCCGCCCTGCCGCCACACCCGTGTCCCACCCGTCGTGCCCCGAGGGCAGCGCGGGCCGCGGTGGGCGCACGGCCGCCCCTATCCGTTCCTCGCCCCTGTCCCCAACACCTCCCCTTTGGGACAGCAGCGCTGTGGGCCCAGCTTCCTGCTGCTTCCCTCCCCTCCACCGCCTCACCTTGCCCAAGGCACTGCTGGCCGCTCGAAAGCTGCCGGAATCTCGAGGAGTGGGGAAATTGCTACCTTGGCTTTTTTGGCGAGGGCGGTGTTTCGGGGAAAGCCGTGAAACGTCTTGAAATAATTACCAGTTTGTACAAACGAAAAGCCTTTTGTTTCTTTAAAGAGGAAAAACCACACAGTGCACCATAGAATTAGAAGCTGCAACTACAAATACTGATGGAATAACTTCTATTCCGGTGTTCAGGGTGGGAGAGAGCAGCAAGGTTATGCACCGCCTTGGATCTTCTTGGACTCACAAAGGCAGACGGCTGGCACCAAGCTGGAGGCTGGTGACAATATGGGGTGACAAATACTGCACCAAAACACACACTTTCAAGATGCCCAATTCACATGGATCCACCCTATGCGATGGGTCTCTCCCCCCACTATTTCACACTTCCTTGAAACAAATGAGCAACTGACTATTCCAGCCTCTATTCCATATTTTTCCTCCTAGAAGCCTGGCCACACATCCCCTCTGCACTGAGAGACAAAAAGGTTAGAATGAACCCACATTTTAGGTTGTTTGGGCTGCTTGGGTTTTTTTCATCTTGCAGACTTCGGGCCAAGTTTTGTGATGGAAGTGTTTGACTCATCGTTTCTAACATTTTAGACTCCCAACAGTAAAGCACGTTAATCTTGGACTCGTTCTGGCAGTAAATGTAACATGACTCCTCAGGGCTACTGAGCCTTGTGACCATTCCAGCAACCATTAAAGGGGAGCTGGAGTTCTGGGAAAAATACCGACTGGCAGCATTTTGCCCTGCACATCATCCTGCCAGTGGTGAGAGCCCGACAGCTTCATCCACAGGGCCAGGGAACAGCTGGGGTCAGAGGTCACTTAAGTCAGACACATTTAGCAAACACTTTGCTAAACCTCTTCCTGTGAATCCCTTAAGCCCTTGGTGTTCCTGATAATGGAAGAGGAGAGCACAGCTGCACACCTGATTTCTGATCTCTGAAGGGTTAAGCTTCAACAACAATTTCTCAACTGTTTCCTAATTGTCTGCCTGCCCTCCCACCTAGGCTGCCATACATACTCAAGCGCTTTTTGCCAGCCGTTTTGCATGCGAGAACAGAAAGAAAACTCTCCAAGAAAACCTTCACAGGCCTTAGAGAGCATGATGTACTCACACAGGCATCCTGCTGAATGCACTGCAGGATGTGCTTGGCTGGAATCAGGAAGTCTATGAGGTAGTGCAGTCCATCCCCACGGTACGTCTTCTCCACCACATCAAAAACTTGGCACAGAACAGTGGCTGCGGTAGCCTCAAACGGAGGGTAGAGTGCTGATAACGTACTCTGAATGCAGCTGTCCAGTGATTCCGAGTCCTGCCGAGAGAGAAAGTGTTAGTGGTACCACGGCACGATTTGCCCAACGCCCAGGAGCACAGCCATCTCCAAGTGCAGGAGGAATGAAGATCAAAGGAACCAAGTGCTGTCCTTTCTAGCTTCTTTGGCACCAGCGATTCCAGGTAAACACAGAAAAGCTCTCCCAAAACGGGAGTGGAGTGCTCACAGAGTGCTGCGCACAGCGGCGAGAATTCCCCGCTTTTGCTTACGCAGCAAGTCCTTCTCCTGCCTGCGCGGGGTGGGGCGGCTGTTAGACCACACCGCAGCACGTGAGCGCGTGCGAGCGAGACAATCATGGGGTAGGCGCATCACCAGCCCCTAATTTTGGGTACACTCCTCAGAGGGCTAAGGGCAGTTGTAGTGGGCTGAAGCTCCTCAGCCTCCTGCGCTCTGGAGTCCCAGCACAGGATAAGGTGCCAGAGCTGTTTTGTGCTGTGGAAAGCCATTCACCAGTGTGACTCCTCACTATTCAAAGCTGTTTGCCTCTCATGAAAGGCTCCATTCCAGGAGCCAGGAATTTTCTTCAGTGCGAGATGCCTCACACCAGGATTCACAAGCTGCCTGTGGTCCCTGAGCACACCCATTGATACCTGGGATGCCTGTTCAGGGGGATCAGAGGCAATGGCTTCCCTGCATCCACCTTCATTTGGGAGAACTTGCCAGCCAGAGCCTGCCCATGGTGTCAGGACCAATTCCAGTGCTGGAGGCCAAATTCTGAGTTATTGCATGGGTGTAAATCAAGAGAGCCTGCCAAAAAAGTAACAATAAAAAAATATAAAGCTGTACATATCTGGAGAGAGGATCAGGATCCCTCCTTTCTTTTCTCTTTTAGAGGGGATCCCTTGGGCTAACTTACAGCCAGTGGGAGTAAGTTTTGCTACAAAACCAAATGAAAGTTTACTCAGGTGTCTGGCCAGATCCTCATCTGATCTAAATCCACCTCCTTTCACTAGTGAGAAGTAAAGCACTTCAGCTGCTGGCCCAGAAGCTCTACAGCCTCCTGTAGAACAGGAACAACTGCATGGACATGCCCGAAAACACTTCAGTCCCACAGCAAGATCGGGAGAGAAAGTTAAGAAAGCAGCGCCACAACAGCTTACACCAACGACCAGAGAACGGTAGAATGAGGGGATCAGGAGGAAACAAACCATTTCACTGCTTCCACTTCATGGTAGCACATCACTGCAATGCCTCCACTGGCCTGAGAAAGAGCCTCAGAGCAAGCTGAACTGACCTGCAGCCCAGCAGAAATGATGCGACTCACACAAGCCTTCCCATCTCTCGCAGCTTAACGATCTCCAAGTTCCTCCTTTAGAGGGTTGGGTGTTTTAAGCACAATATAAACTCCCTGCTCTGATGTAAAGCTGCCTTGTAGGACAACCTGTGGGACTGCACGGGAGAGGTGAGGACGCCCAGGTGATGCCTCCACAATTTCTGCCTGCAACAAGTTAGCAAAACTCTGATGGCAGGCAAACCACACACTGCCAGTGGGACAGTACTGCTTCCTTAACCTTTTCTGCTGTTTCTCCTGATGACAGCAACAAGCAAGACTAGATGGCAGCAAGCTCCTAAAGTGTCCCCACCTTTTCTGAGAGACCAGCTGCCTCCTGCAATACTCCTCAAGGCCAATGCAACCAGATAAACAGAGGTTAAGGAGATATTTTTCATAGTCATAGAATCATCAATTATACTGAGTTGGAATTCTTAAACCAATAATCTTAACCCAAGAATTCCAAAAGCAAGAGCCCTATGTGCATACTACCAAATGCTGAATTCTAGGGATGAGCATTTAACCCAAATTTGAAATAGGAGAAGAAGGCCGTTTTACACAATTTACTTTCCACTCAGAAAAATAATAACCTCTGTTGATACCAACCTGTCCCAGCAAGTGCTTGTGACCTAATCAGACAAAACTGGCCTTCACACAGGTGCTCTCCCACCCCACCAGTCACCTGCTTGGGCACTATCACTGTAGCATTGCTGCTGGCAGCATTTGACAACAATCTCCCTCTGACCCTCCACAGCCCACAAGTTCAAAATATTAGTCAAAACCAGCTGGGGTTGGT
Source organism: Erpornis zantholeuca (assembly GCA_013400515.1). Classification (NCBI taxonomy): domain Eukaryota; kingdom Metazoa; phylum Chordata; class Aves; order Passeriformes; family Timaliidae; genus Erpornis; species Erpornis zantholeuca. The sequence goes on along the minus strand of VZTN01029247.1, from coordinate 246,868 downwards.
TGTGTGCCATCTTCTGTCCCCATGTCCTGCTTGAGCAAAATTCTTTCAGATATCAATCCCTCCCAAAAATAAATCTGTTAAATTTACTGTTGCAAATAAAACAAAGAAGTCAAAATACTTGCACACAAGTCAGTGCATCACTCTGAGGTTCTCACACCATTCCTGCTGCCTTAACCTTCACAAAACAATTATTAACATTGGCACCAAATCAAAAATCCTGTATATGGTTAAAATAAACCAGGTCGTACATTATCCTTCCTTTAGTAAAATAGAGAATAACCATAGCCTGTAGCGATTGCAGAGTGCAGTGCTAACTGCACTCCCGAGCACAGAGACTTTATCTCCCTCTGGCTTGACTATACCACAAAGCCATGATAGCTGTGTAGGTTTCTAAGGGATAGAGAGATGGTTTCAAACACTGCCTTTTGGTAGAAAGAGGTGTTTGCACCAATCTCTGCTAATTCTGCAGGAAAACCCCCAAATGAGAAGTAGATTCCCACATCCCACCATGCTGCACGGGATTGCAGAACCAGCATCCTTGGGAGGCTACAGAACAAGGGTGGATGCAGCCTCCGTGTGCCACAGATGAACATGGAGGTGACATTGCTTTTCAGTGCTCCCACCCAGGATGGGGTGCTGTGGAATGACAGAGCACAGATGGACAGCCTCACACATCCAGCCTGCAGGCAGGGCTGGCTGCCATGCATGTGGAGCAGACAGGGTTTGCAGGCACAGGGAACTCATATAAAGCAGAGAAGGGGATAGTGCCCAATTGTCCTGAGGCTGATAAACCTGAAGTCTAGAGCCCATCTCACCTACAAACAACATCATGGCATCATAGAATGAGTAAGGTTGGAAGGGACTGCTGGAGGTCATCTAGTCCAACCTCCCTGCTCCAGGGTCCCCTAGACCATGCTAGGAGCCCCCTAGACCCCTGCAGGGTCCCCTAGAGCATGTTACTTCAGACGGCTTTTGAATATCTCCAGAGAAGGAGACTCCACAATCTCTGGGCAACTTGTTCAGAGGTTCCATCCTTTATCTCAAACAGGCAGGCACGAGAAGAAACTTCTGTGACCAGGGATGAGTGAACACCATCTGCAGAGCAGAACGAGCTAAATCCAATAAAGATCCACAAGAGGGGGCACTCCTGCCCCAGCACCCTTCCACTACAACCAGCCCACAGTGGCCTCCAAGAGCTGGCAGAGCCTTGCACAGGAGCTGCATGAAGAAAACAGCCTCCTTCAGGGACTGCAAATTTCAAGCTTCTCTGCCTCCAACACTGTTGCCACATCCCTCTCGCAGGAAAGGTCCCAGACATGTGCTCCTTTTCAGCCACTGGGCACAAATAACAACAGAAGCACTTTCCAAGCAAGCCAGAGAGCATCTCCCCAAGCAAAAGGAGTCTTGGGATTCAAATGATTCTTTGTCAATTTATAGGGAGAACCTATAAACTCCAGCTCATTGCCACCATTTCACCACACCTCCCAAAAGAGAAACATGCTTTTAAAATAACTCCTCTATAAATCAAGGCGCTAAATAAAGCCCAGGTTAAGGTCACGTCCGGCCAAACTGGCTTTCACTGCTGCTCAGCTGGGAGCTGGCTGCTGCTGCAGGGGCTGGAGCACAGGGAGGGGAAGAGGAAAGCACCACATGGTGATGGGATGGGATGGGACGGGATGAGCCTTGTGACAGGAACAACCTAGCATGGTCCCACCCAGGAGGCCAGGGGAACAGTGAGAACCCAGGAGGACTTCACAGCTGACAGAGGGTTTGGGTCTGAACACTGGGGTGGGTGGGCTGCCCTCCCTCCCCTGCATATCCCAGGAGCCACAGATGCTGTGAAAAATAAAACAATAAAGACTGCCATGGCAAAGTTCTGCTGCTCAGCCCTTAGAGTCCCACTCCATCACAAACTGCAACAAGAGCCACGAGTCAATCAGAAATGAGGCTACAAATGCCTAGGAAGAAGAGGAGCCCAGCAGCTGTTGCAATCCTGTTCAGGGGACACATCTACTTCTCCTGGTGCACGTAGACGCTGCAGGATGGGAGAGGAGCCTGTCATGAGGCATCTGGAGTAACCAGGAGCTTCTTGGGCATTTTGAGGTGCACTCACTGAATTTTCTGCCTACCTTTGTGGGCATGAAGAGAGCAACATAGGAGCTCCAGCCACTGGGAACTCCTGTCATTCTACATTTCTTTCTGATTCAGGACTGAACTTCTTCCTCTTTGGAACCTACTGCTCACCAATTAAGTCTGAACCCTGGAGAACCTCCTACAGGTTTGGCGAACAAGAAGTCAGCCTGCCTCTGGAACAAAGAGATCATCCTCAAGGCTACACACACACTTCACACAGCATCAGAATACCTGGGCTCTTCAAGCAAGGGACGGCAACCCAAGTGGCTCAGGAAAATGTAAGTCAGTGCAGGGGAGGGCTGCAATGCTGCTGGACCCACCTGGGACCACAGCCCTTGGCAGCGTTTCCCCTACAACTCACCCAAGCACTTTGCTAATTTTGCCTACAAAGTATTGAGTCTTGGTCAAGATGAACATGAAGAGGCACACATCTTCCCTGCTGGCAGCACAGATGCTGTCTGCAGACTATTAAGAGAGATTGTTTTAGTGAGGCCAGACTAACCGTTTGACTAACCCATGACTTATGGCAGACCACTCCTTTCCAGCAGGCTGGACTGGCCCACGTAACACGCTGAGGATTAATTGTGCAACAGGAATTTATCTAAAGAACCTGCAGCTCTGCTCTCAGAAACTTACACCCTCATTAGAGCTGCCAAAGAATGAAACTACATGTCCCAAAGTGCCCCAGTTAAATCCAGAGCTTGTCGTGGCTTGGCAGAGCAAGGAGCATAGCTGGGCAGTGGAGCAGAGCCTGGTGAGGCTGTGAGCACAGCGAGTGGTGCCCGTGGTACACCCAGCTCTGAGTCATCGAGCGTCTCAGCTCGCGCTCAGCAGGGAGGCCTTGCCAGGAGCTCCCACAACTTTGCCCTTCTTCTGCCGGCTGCCCAGAGCCTGGCCTCGTCCTGCACGCACCCACTTTCTCCCCTCTTGCCCAGGTACCAAAACACAGTGCAAAGGCAGGACAGGAGAGACCAGACTGTGCAAAGGTGAGGGGAAGAAATGATCCAACCCTCCCACACCCCACACTGGAAAGTAGAAATAACAGCAAAACTGGGGAGAGGCAGAGCTCCAAGCAGCACAGCACAGCGCCTGCCCATGGCTCCCAGCCAGCTTTAGGACTGGGGGAAAAGGAGCTCACAGCAGGCGATGAGCAGGGCAGGGTTAGCTGGTCCCGCCGCCAGCAAAGGCTGCTGCGCTGCACCACTTGGCTGGGGCTGGGGCTGCTCAGCTGACGTGAGAAACCTCATTTCCAGTAAAAGCAGACCTCTGGGCTTTCCATGAAGCCTTTCCACTTTCTGACACAAAGCCGAAAGACAGGCTGCTTTGCCTTTAAATAAAAGAGACATTTCTATGTTCAGAAAGGTCTTTGGCTCAAAACGAGGCTTGTTTTTCTGACAAAATTTGAGATTTCCCACTCCATTGCTGCAGAGAGGAGAACCCTCCCAGCCCCATTTCCTGAGCTGTTCTAATCACAGCGGCAATGAGTTCAAGAGAGAAAAATCTTCCCAGAACAAGTGCCAGCTCCCCCCTCTGCTGCTCGCTCTGAGGCTCAGGGGGAGGCTGAGAAGAGAGCGCCTGCCTTCAGCACCCCGCCTTCCTCTGGATAAAATAATGTATTATTAAGTGGTGCAGCTATAGAGGTACGCATTCCCACTCCTGTAATTACACCACCTTCCGGTGAGATAACCAGGAACAGCTCTACCTGCTCTTTGGGCTATTGTTTTAGGCTTTTCAGGGAGAAAAGCACAGCACCCAGTTCCACTTGGGAGACAAACGTTTGCACTCTCACCCAGGCCAGCTTTGCTGAAGGGCTGGACCTCCAAAAGCAAGCTGCTTTCTGCATGCCCCATGGCATCCCTTGCAGAGGGCATGGCCGTAGTAGCCTGGCTCAGCTCCCCTGCCACTGGGACAGGCAGGACTGCTCCACAGCCTGTGGATAAACCAGCTCCTACAGCTTTGCAGGGAGTGGTGCTCTGCAGACGGAACTCAGAGAATCATTTCCAGATGCCTCCCTCTGTTCTCCCAGCCCTACTCCGTGTTGACGCGGCTGCAGCAGCCAAAGCAGCTCCTACTGGGCAGCACACAGGATTATCATTCCAGGCACTGCACGAAAGCAAGCGCTTGGAAGCGATTAACTCATGATCTCTCATTTAATTAAACAAAGGGAAAAATGATGTATTTGCTTTTCAGCTCTGAGGTCCCTGTTCTGTGCCTGCTGTAGGTCTGGGCATGCGCAGCTGGGGAAAGGCAGGCCCAAAGCTGGGTGATCTCCCCAAGCCCAGGCTTGGTTTGTTTTCACTCAAGGGGGACACCCCAGATTGATTTGAAAGTGAAGCATGACCTCCTGTGAGCTTCAAACTTTGAAGTGCACAGGTATACCTTATGCTGGAGCAAAAGGCAGGGAATAGCAGGCAGCAGAGGCAGCCTGGTTCAGGTACATCCCTGGCTCTGCACCACACTGCAGGTGGCCTAACACAGGCATTATCATATGGCAACATGACAGGTCACCTCCCCAGCCCAAGAGCTCTGTTTACTTGGGTCTAATACAGCACCTTCCCCCTAATTCACCTTACTCCTCTCTACCCTTCAGGTTTTTGTACTCCAGCTTTTCTGGAGAAGAGCTTGTAACTTTCTCCTTTGTGCAACCTCCAACACATCAGAAGAGCTACTGAAAACTGCTGAAGATTAAAGAGGCCAAAGTGGAAGTGACCCACAAGCCAAGAAAGATGTCTTTTAGTCAGAGAGGGGAAGAACTGGGAAATGGAGATAAGCATTTCCTCACAGGGACATGCTTCCAGACGAGTTCTCAATGTACTGAGCAGGAGGTAGGTCTTATCCATAACAACAAATGAGCTCTGGTCTCAAAGACCAGTAACTTTCTATTAGAAATAGATCAAGGAGATAATATAGGTGTTTAAAGGGCAGCTGAGTGAACAGATCAAAGCCCTGTCCTTAGACATCTTCCAGCTGAAGCAAGGGCCTGCAAGTGGATGAGAAGAGCTGTGTATAGAACATCATCCTACAGCTCGGCACCAGCTTATTTTGGTTTAGTTTAATCAAGAGATTAAGTCCTTAATCTGAAATAGCTGTCTAAGCATGGATTTTATTTTTTTTTAAATATCACTGGCATAGCTTTAACAATGCAATTAATTAACCAGGTTGTACTCTGTGTGATGCAAAGCTTTGGGTACTTTTAGAACAACTTCTCAGCAAGACTCATGCTGGAAGAGTGTGAGCGCTGGCAGCCATAGTTTCACTGCCCGTTGTTACCCACGTGCACCTTCCCACCTCCTCAAGACTGCCTGGAGCTCTCCTCTTCACTCCCACTGCCAGACTGCACAGGCTGCCCTGCCTTGGGCACTGACACTCTGGCCATGGCACCATATGCCACAGTCCAGCCAGGGACCTCCACATTCCAAGTGTCATGTTCCTACAACAGGCTCAGACAAGGCTTGCAAAATCCTGTTAGATATCACAGACAGAGCCAAAAATTTCACAGGCTACTTCTATACAAGACAAGTCCTGAGACATTGCAGCTGACTTTCTTTATAGGGCTCTTTCTGCAAATGCACTGAAAACCTTTCTCTCTTCTACCCAACAAAAGAAATTGCTTGAGCTCATTTACCCTATTATTAGAGACAGCATTTTCTCTGCTCTCAACTTCAGGCATTGGCATCCATCTGGCAAACCACCTCAAGCATCAGCATGTTGTGCCCCTTCTCATTTCTGCCTAATGGGTACCAACTAACAGGGCACTCCAGGCAGATGAAAGATTTCTTTATACCAACCAGCTATAAAATATCCTAAGTAAATTCTTCCCCAAACAGGTCAGCTCATTTTAACACCTTTTAGTCAGAGGCATTAGGCTACAGCCAACCCCTTGTGTTCAGACATCCATCTGGGGGCATCTTACAACAGATGGGCAGCCGCCTGTGCTCAAAAAGAAAATGATAATCCTTCATCAGGCCAGCTGATGAGTGCCAAAAACTATCTTCATGGGGTCAGCATTTAGATTATTAGTTCTGTGCCAGTGTTGCACACATTCTGGACTCACATTCAGATCTCATCCCTTCCCTTTGCAAGGTGCATGAGCTGCTGGACAGACTCCCATGGGGACTGGTGTATTCTCCATGTCCTGCAACCTCTATAATTGAGGGTAGATGCCACAGAAAAATGATCCTGTTTTAGTTAAAGAGCTCCCAGGCTCCATATGGGAGCTAGGTAACATACTATGGTCCCTATATCCCATAACAGATGAGCCATATTTCCTTTTGGCCTTAAACACAATGTATTACCATGTGCTCATGAAATACAAGTTCTGCTATGTCAGAGGGGGACAGAAACTGCGCTGAAGCAGAACTGCAATTCCAGGAGGGGATGGCTGAGTGCATGTAAAAACAGTTAGTGCAGAAGGACCTTCCTTGGAGGAGCACATCCCTGCACACCATTGATAGGAGAAAGCATCCGGCAGCAGTGATCAGATATGTCTTAGGAAGAGGCTGGGAGGAAGGATGAGCCAGAAGGACAGAGCAGGAAGCTCAGAGATGTCCATGGCTATGCCAGCTCAGCCATGGACCACTCCAAGAAGCGTCAGTCTGTGCTGCAGAAGGGAGAAGTATTCCTGGTCAGAGGGACCAAGATTTGTTCCAAGACTCTCTGAGCTCACTGAGCAACAGACACGTGTGCTCAAGTTCTCCTCCTGCCCCTAAGCAGCAAACCTAGGACAGATTCTGATGAAAACATTTCCCCTACATTTGGATGCAGAACTAAATGCATGCCTCCTGGAAAGCTAAGTAAAACAGTCATAAATTCAGGGCATTTCTTTCATTAAACTCCCAAGTTAGAAAGGGGTGAACACAGGCTTTTAAAGCTACTCCCTTTATAGATTTTTTTTTTTCCAAACAGAAAACAGTCTCACGTGTCCCATTATTTCCATACATATCAAAGGAGGGTGGAGATTTAACTAGCAATTTCTAAAAGATCTTTGTGCACAGAGGGGACGTATGCCAAAACGTGGGTGGTTATAAGCCCAAACACAAAGGAGAATACATCCACAGGCATTTTTCCCCTTGATCCATTAACGGGTCTGCATACCAGCCTCCTGAACGTATGAGAGGGACCTTGTTCAAAAGGTAAATGTATTCAGAAAGATGACAAGAGACAGCAAATAACCCACATCCTTTAACCATGTTGGAGGCTCAGCAATGCTAGAGCTTTGTTGGGAGGCACTGAGATTTGACAAGCAGCCTCAGGGAAGGTATCCTCCTGAAGGAACCTGCTCAGGAAGCCTCTGCCACACCTAACAGGCTGCAAAGCTCAAGGTGGACACCTAGCTAAGGTCACTAGAACTCCAGTAGCTTTCCTTCTCTGCAGCATGCAAACCACCATCCAGCCACAGCAGTGTGCCCCATTGCAGATGATCATAATGCCCCACGGAGACTCCCTTTTACCACATCCACACCACAGTGTCCAGGACAAGAACATGCAAGTCTACTCTTCAGCTGAGCCATTTGATTCTATTCAAATCAATGGGCTTCCCAAGCTGATAACAGGATGGCAAATCTGAGCAGACAGAAAGACTTTCAGATTCATTCTGTGCTGCTTTATCTTGGAAGTTTCAGCTTTGTGTCCAGTGATGCAAAAAATAGGATACAAATGAAACCACCACTTACCACAAGAAAGGCCCCATTTTTTGTTAGTATTTTAATGGAAGACTAAGCCAGCCAACAGAGATGAGGCACTTGGTGTGCCAGAGAGGTATTAGCATTGTCAAACCTTCTGAAGGAATAAGGGCATGTCCATTCACTTCTCTGAGCTGCCAGAGGTATGAATGGTGCAAAAAGCACAAAGCATCCCATGGCCAGAAGTGGTCACCTTTACCCTGGCAAGCTCTCCTTGCTTTTTACTGCTCTTCAGTCAGCAACATATCTTGTCCCAGTGCTACTACTCACTTTTTCAGACCTTGGCTACACTGAGCTCTGCAGGACTGGAACACAGGGCTCCATCATGCATAGACAGCCAAGAACAGGAACAAAAAGTGCTCTGGTACAAGTGCCTACAAGTGGGTTCAGTTTATACTTTCTGCAGAAGATACCTTGATTGTTTCAACAGAGGTTTTTTCAACAGCCCCTGTGATGTGACTTCCATGCACACTCAGCACCAATGCTCAGGTTAAGGCTGTGCACAACCTGTAGGATGGTTCAAGTTTTACACAGATTGGTTGCAGACAGGGTTATGTTTGAGATGCAACTAGAAAATGAGGCTCTGTGAGCTGAGCACTGTGCCTGTGCTCTAGAATGTAGAGGCAGACATGCTGGCTATCTTGTCTGAAGTGACCAGCCACAAAATGCTGACAAGTCTCATGTTATGACATCTACTGCTAGCAAGGTATAGCAACTGCCTATGGGGGTAGGTGGCCAGCAGCACTGCCAGAGGAGGTTATGCTACAGGATGCTGGTTTTCAGAAAATAAGTGCTGACACTCAGCATAGAGTCCTCCTTGGACACCTGCATTGTCTCACCGTAAGCATCTGCTGTCTTGCATTCCCATGTGGTACTAGAACACAATTGGCAATTCCTGTGTGGAGATACCTGGATGCAGCTGGCCTGTCACTTGCATTTAAGCATTATTTTTATTGTTACAATGAACAGCATTCACCCACCCAGTGCTTTTAAAAATAAGCTGGGCAAAATGCAAGTTATCAACCTTGTTACCCCAGAGGAGGTGCTTTCAAACTGCTTCCATGTGCTCAGGATTATGTCTCTGGACTTTGTCTGTGTTCCAACATCTTGCTCACAGTTTTGGCACAGAAATAAAGAAAGAAGATCCCCAATGCTTAAAGCTCTTTGTGATTCCCAGACTCATTTCCTTCCCACCCTGGGAGAAGAAATAACTGGAGGATAAAAGACCCTATTTTCCGCTGAAACCCATCCTCTCTCCTACCAGCATAAAGGTGCCACCAGAGCTTCTCTGCAGGAATCACCGGGAAAGGTGAATCCTGGGAATACCAGGGAATGAAGATAGATCCCAAGTCACAAAAGCAATGACAGGTGAGCAAGGTAGACAGAGCCCAGCCAGGCTCCTTCCTTGCTCTCACCATGGGGCTTCCACAGCTGCAGACATCACTTCCAGTGGAGGTGGGCTACTTTGGCCCAAGGTGTTGCACCCATTTGCTGTTTTGGGCATCTCCCAGCTGCCACAACCCTATGTACCCATACAAACACATCAGCTCTAACACTGAAACCCCGTGAAGAGGAATCACCTGCCTCACGCCAAGCAGGGCAGCCACCAGTTGTGCCTTGCCAGACCTCCATCAGGTCTCTCAGCCAAGTCTTCAAGAGTCCTGCAGACTGCTGGAGGCCATGGAAGGTCTCCTGCAGGCCAGCAGACTGACACACATTCACTGAGATACAAATCTTTTGCCTGCAGGGTTTGTTTGATTTGCTAGGACACAAAAAACTCTAGTCTATCAGAACAGCTTGGAGCTACACCATCACAACTTCACAGAAATGCACCTCCCAAAATGCAGACTGGTCTACCACAGGATTGAGAACAGACACCTGCCATGGACCAGAGCTGTCCACAATGTGGCTAGCACTCATTGCTGGGTCCGGTGCAGCCTGGCCTCTGGTTCCTATTCCTTCTAGCTGCACTCAGCACCTGAGAGGCATATGATCCCTCCTCAGCAGCGATACATGGTCCTTGAATGCCCAACCATCTGGACTGGTCATGGCGCTGCTCCACACAAAGGTCCCTGCTTGACAGCTTTTGCATCACACATTAAAACAACGTCAAGGAGGACCTGAACTGGGGCTGAAGCACTTGAGAATCAGAAAGACACCTCCAACTTAAAGGAGCAGAGTAGCAGCATCCGGTCTCTGCCTCAGGCCTCCCAGGGCAGAGTTTCACAAGCACTGCTCCAGCCCATATGGCAAATTACAGCCCATGGGACTTCAAGGGATGGCACCAACCCTGCACAACCCCAAACAGTGCTCTTCTTTGATTTCAACTTCATAATATAACCTGCATAGACCAAAAGTTGCCAGGAACACCCTAGGCATGGGGAGGGAAAGAGGTCTTCTGACTGGGGTGGAGAAGTAGAAGTGAGATGCCTGCAGGCCTCCACAGAAGGATGGCAGAGGAGAGCACACCATAGCTCTGACAGGTACGTGAGAGTAAAGAGCACCACAGGATTCTCTGCAGACGAGCTGGAGGGTGGTAAAGGAAAAAGACATGGGTCTATAAACTTAGCTCAACTTGCAGAAACCAGAAGTTGGTCAATTCATCCTTCAGTTAAGGCCAAGTTTCTCCAGGCTCAGAAGCTGAACTTTTAAGAAAGAGCAAATCACTGCCAGGCACAGCAGCAGTTCAAGCTGCTTGTCCCCCTCAATGGACTTTGTTCCCTCTACTCTGGGGAAGTGGCCCATGACATAGCAGGACACCTCCAGGAGATTTGGGGCTGCTGGGCACATGGATCTCAGCCTGAGCCTAGGAGCAAACCATCAGAAGCTAGACTGGTGCTGAGTGGGATGTCACTACAGGGCCAGCGATCCCTCCAGCCGCTGACAGCCCAGGGCTGGGCACCTCTGTTTGCAGGGCAGTACCAGAGTGGTTGGGCAGGGGATGGCCCTGCAACCACTCCCAGGGAATCTGGGTGCTCTGCCGCCCACTGGCTCGCCATCCTTTCCCCTCTCCAAACAAGGATCCTCACATGCAGAACTTGACACTGAAAAGGAAGGGTCCCTGCCCAGCTCCAGGGATTCTCTGGATGCCCACCCTGGGCCGGAGAACCGGCTCTGTAAGAGGGCAATGCCCAGAGCCACAGAGCAGGATGGGCAAAGAGTGAGGGCAGGAGGAGAGCCCAGCATCCAGGCAGCACAGACTCTGCCCCAGCTGACCCATCCCAGCTTCTCGCTCCAGCACTGTACCTCGATAGGCACCTCGCCGCAGTCAGTGCCAACAAGAAGTCCGCGTCCCTGCAGCCACCACCCAGGACTGGCACCAAGAGTACAGTGTGCCACTCGAGTAACGGGAAATGCCAAAAGAGCTGTTTCCCACTCCCGGCATTAGCGCCGTGCGCTGGCTCCGGGCAGGCTGCCCCGATAGCAGCTTCATCCCGTACAGCCTTTCTCGTGCCCAGGGCAAGAGCCCTTTCGCAGATATTTCCTTACCATGTTCCCGGCCTCCTTTATTCCCCCTCACTTCCAAAGACAGCGTTTTTTCTCTTTTTCCTCCATGTGTGCGACGGGGCGTCTCCTCTCCTCTCCGACGTGAACCACCGAAGCACTTTGAGTTCTGGACTGTAATCCAAGCCCTCACCGCCCCCAGCACAGCTCCAACTAATCTAACTCATGACACTACCGGGGCTGAGCAGGGGACCTCGAAGGTTTCTCTGACAGCCAACTCCAGCGCTAGACGGCAGTGGGGCATAGCGAGAGGAGGGTGCCGCATCCCCCAGCCCTGCAGGGACCTTACGGACACAGGCAGAACCAGAAGCGCTCCCGGGCTGCTCCTTACGGCATCGCTGCTGTCCGCGTCCCTCAGAGCGCCTGGCCCGACGCACAGACCTGCTTAATGTAGACGCATCGTGGCAGGGAGCTGCCTTCGCCCGGGAAGATCTGAATAGCTGCTAGAGGAGAATACGGCAGGCATCCCGAGAAGGTCTCCAGCTTCCCAAAGAGGTTTCCAGCAAAATCCTCCCCCCTCGCCTCCTCTCGGTTTGTTTTTCTCTAAGTGCAGAGAAGTTTCTCAACTCCACGAGATCCTGAGGCACCGCTGCAGGTTAAGTGAAATGCAGAGAAATACAGGGAGATCGCTCTGAAATATTGTTTTTCTAACTTCTAGAAGGAAAACAGAGAGCAGTGACCGCTTCAGGCAACAGCAACAAACTGCATTAGGATCGGGAGAGAGATGTGGAGACCTCACCCCCTCCCAAAGGAGGAAGTAATTTAACACGGCAAGTTTCTCCACCCCTCCATTAATTGTTTAAGATGGCCAGGGGCCAAAATACTGCCCGAGCAGTGGGGAAGGTCATCAAACAGGCAGGCAGCGGCCTCCAGAAGTGACAACGGGAAAGGGCAGAGCCACAGAGGCGGAGAGAGAGGAGAGAGGCAGGTGCCGCGGGGCATCCCAGGATCTGCTGACAGACAAAGGCTTTGTGTAACGGGAAGCAGGGCGGGAAGTGACACACAGGCAAAACCTTAGAGCCCTGGGCACGAGATACAGGGCCTGGGTCCAGACACTGCCTCCCCAGCCTGAGCAGCGCATAGTCTCAGTCAGCAGATGGGACTGACCCTCCATCAAGATATTCACATTGCTGGAACTTGGTTGTCCCCACTTATGGGAGAGGTCACACAAACCAATCCATTCCAAGAGACAGGGTGACTCAGGCAGGATGTGAGGACCTACAGCAGAGGGGAAGATATCCCCTTCTCCTGCATGGACAAGTAGAACAACAAAGAGTATTTGCCTGCTGAAGCTGGAGCAACTGCTACTGACACCTCTGCTGCCTTGGCTCAAGGGGCAGAGTCCCACAGCCTTCCCAAACCCTGCTCCACAGGGCCAGCAGCAGAGGCCATGCGAGCTAGTCCAGCGCAAGACCACCTTCAGATACTCCTCTCTCAGGGAGGACTGCCAACAGTTTGCCCTAAAACCCCACTGCATATGATGGCCTCATCACATGTTCCCAGACCTAATCAGCAGCCGGGAGTTTGAGCAGCCCCAAAGCCAACCATTCGATCCACCAGCTGCTTGGTGTGCTGCTGCGTTTCCTATTGGCAAGAAGGCTGGATGACAGTCCCTGCAGGGTTGCAGTTTGCTTTCCTTTAGTCAAAGAGATGTCCTCCTGTGACACTGATAGTGACCAGAGCTGAGCAGCTGTCTCACGGTTCAGTACTTGGCTTGCAAACAGCCCGTGCTGTCAGAGGTTCCCCCACGGCCTCCAACACCCTGTCACCTTCTCCCTGCAGCAGCACAGCAGTGTCCATGTCAGGTGACAGCAGTTGCAAATGCCAAATTGGGTGAAGGAGAGCATCCCTGCCACCTCAACAAGAATTAAAAACCCGGCGCAGGCACAACCTAGTTGTCATCTGCAATGACTAATTTGAGATCTTTGATCTTTTCTGTGGAGGCAAGAGAGCCTTTCTTTCCCACTTGTATTCATATCAGGAGGATGAGGAGCCTGGCATACTTCCCCAGCAGAGCCTCTGACCACAGCTTTCAGGGTCTGCACAAGGCAGATATTTGCAGAGTACAAAAGCTACATTTGCAAAGTAGCTTTGCCCTTCATCTGTTCCCGCAGCACATCTGCCAGGCAATGAGCATGGCTATGTTTGGCTAACCTTCGCAATACCTTCCTGCAGGTGCTGGGAGTCTCCCTAGGGACTGTTCCACTCCCAAAGAGGAGGGAGCACCAAGAGCGATGTTTCTGCAGCACGCATGTGACTGACTGTGACAAGCTTTGTGCTAGGAGAAGTACCAGGCTATTTCTGTTGGAGGCATATCTCCAACACAGAATAAAAGGAGGTAGAAAAGATCCAACATGCCTCTCACATCCAGATGTTTTATGGAAATGTCCCTGCTGTTTCTACAACTGCAGCATTACATGTAGGTTTCCTTTCAAGAGGCCAGGGCTAACCCAAATTGTAGAATCATAGAGAAATCCTGAGCTGGGAGGGGCCCCCAAGGATGAGATCCAATTCACTGTTCTGCATAGGACAACCCCAAAAGTTATGCCATGTGTGATTGCCCCATTCTTGCACACAAGTATTTTTGTCCAGCAAACAGGTCACTGCAATTACCCTGGAGAGGGACTCATCTCCAAGTAGAGATCTGAAGTCTCAAAAGAATCTGGCCATCAACAGCCTGGGTACCAAGCCTGGGCTCTTCGGGGCCATTCCAGTTGCAGGCCAAAGCTCCTGCTCTTTCAGGGGGGCTACTGCACAAGCCAGGAGCTACCTCACCTTTGAAGCAGAGTCATGTGCTCCCCAGGCAGCACAAAGGGCGATGCAGAGCCAGGTACGGCTGGGACATCCCCAGAGTCCATGGGGATGAAGAGGGTGGAGCAGAGAACCTGCTCCCATGTTGTTACTGAACTGGTCAGGTCTCCCACACACAGACCTTTGGCACCAGATCCAGAGTGAGCAGCTTTTGACTTTCTTCACTCCTTCAGGTGGCTTGCATAGGCCTGGGAGCACAAGGTTGTCATCTCTTTTAGTTCTGAGTTAGCAGGTAAGACACTGTCAAGCCACCTAGTTCCAGCTCTTTGATGACCAGAAAGAGAAAAGTGACACTTTTCTCACAGAAAGAGGAGCTTGCAGCATCCCCATAAACAGATGAGGAAGGCACCACATAGGTACTTAGAGCCTTGTTCCCATCCCATTTTCCATGACAAAAGAAAGCTCTCCACAAGCTCTCAAACCAACACCACTCAGAAGGATGCAGGGAAGTCGGCGGCACCATTTATAGAGGCTGTCAAACACAAGAGCAGCTTAGAGCCCAATCTCACACCTCCTCCCTTTCCTACACTGTACTTAGAGCTGAAGAGCACCTTCCTCCATATGGATTTCCAGGCTGAAGAACCTGAGTTCAGCTCACCCCCATCCCAGTCGGAGGCAGTGACGTGATTTCCTGTGCCATGGCACGGCACTAAGGGGAACATCGCGCTGCTGTTTACTCATGGCTGGATCCTAATATAGTTTCCTTTTTTTTTTTTAATTCCAAAATGGCCTTTTCCTCTTCTGCATTGTAGATCCATTTCCCGCACAAGCACATGGGAGACAGCTGTAGCCAGCACTTCAGTGGGTGTTAAAAAGCCCCTCTTGACTGAGGCTGACAACAATGCCGCGCTTGTTCCCAGCACAGTCTCACTCTGTCTCCTCACAGGGGCAGCTCCTCGCTCTTGCGCAAGGCCTGCGCGCTCCTCGGGATTGGTTTAATTGCTGAAGTCACTGCAAAAGGCTGCTGTCATCCATGCTGGCAGAGACTTAGGCACCCCAGCTTCCCATCCACCAGACCCAGGTCCTTTGCATGGACTGAGAGGCAATTTTACACCAAGGGAACTACTGTGGTACCCACCTTCAGCAGCAGCTGATTATTGCTAAGCACAGCCTGTCCCAGAGGTGAATTATAGCAAAAGGCAGCAAACACTGACATTAGGAAGGATGGGAGCCAACCTTTGAAGGCTGTGGGGCCTCCCCAGAGTTGAAAGAAAAGGAAGTTGAAGAGAAGTCAGTACAACTGTTCTGAAAATTTCAGAGGTTCTAACTTCAGACCCTGATCTCTTTCCCCTCACTTCCTTTCTCCTTTCTTGGATCTGGTTTCTGGGGTTGCAGCATTTCTCAAGTGCCTAAAGCAGTACCACAACCTAGAGCTGGGAAAGAGCACAGACAGAGGTAGGCGGCAGGGAAAGGACCTCTGCCTTTGAGCCAACACTTAGCAGAGTTCTGCTTATTTTCAGTTGTGCAAATCAGGAAATGCTCAATTCTTTTATGAATAGGATTCAGCTATGCTGGAAACAACACAGGACAGATGTTTTAGATGCCAGATAAGGACATCTCCTGACCTAGGGGAAGTTGTGCAATATGGATGATAGCAGGATGATTACATTACTGTGGCCAACAGCTCTTAGGAAAATACCCCCATGATGCTCCATGTTACCTTAGAGTGATCACTGGTGCAGTCCTCAGCACAACATAGGGAACCTTCTGTGGCCACAGAGATTTCTGAGGAAATGGGCTGTGGCAGAGCACTACTCCAGGATCTATGGCTCCTGCTAACCCATTGATAAGCGGATGTCTCTGAATCATCACCAGACTGGGGCATCTCATCACCAGACTGGGGTTCTACAGCAGCTCCCATGTGCACAGACATGGCAATGCAGATATCCCATGGATGAAGCTGTACCCTGAAAGGAAAGGTATGTTACCATCCCACCAAGCTATCCACCATGAACCCTCATAGAATATCCTAACTTGGAAGGGATCCACAAGGATCACTGAAGTCCAACTCCAACCCCATAACCCTTCCACTTAGCAGCCTACAAAAACAGGGGAAGCCACCGAGAAGTAGCGTTAGACCCCACCCAGAACAAGCCTTAAAACCAGTGATAGATTTTGCTCAAAACAGGGTTTGTGAAAGAAAGGCAGCAAGTGCTGCAGCAAGTAGAGCTGCAAGCAGCCCTTTGTACCAACTACACTTCAAGAAAGAACTAACTCACTCTCCCCATTAGGGAGACAAGAATGGGTTGTATGCAGTTTAATAACATTTAAACCTTTATTTCAGATCACAAGTAAAGCAGGTCTTGCCTTCACAAAAGCACATCTTGGTTTAACTAATTAATTTGATAATCCGCTATTTGCAATCCTCAGGAGACATTCTGCTTCTAAAGCAAGTAATTACCACTAAGTGGCAACCTCTTTGTGAGGCCCAGTCTGATTAGGGAAAAAAATTTCTTAAGACAGAAATATAATCATGGTGTGATTTCCCAGAAGGACTGAAGGAGAGACTACATAACAACAGCTGGTCACACTCACCATCTGAAGGAACAGAAGCAACTCAATTACTAGGTCTTTAGATACAATTCAAGATGTTGTTCAGTGCCACGTGCAACCATGGCCTGCAGTTAACCATCAGGAAATCTTACAGGAGGTATTCCGTAGGGACAGAAATCAAGAAGGTCCCACTTGGGTGGCTCAAATACCCATGTGTGTCACAAGGAAAAGAAGGGAGAGGAATAATTTTTTTTTTTTAATTCACACATCAGGCTGGCTGGAGCACATATTGAGAGAGGTGATTCTCCCCCTCTGCCCTAATGAGACCTGCCTTGGAGTACTGCAGCCAGGTCTGGGGTCCTCAACACAGGAATGACATGGACCTGTTAGAGCAGGTTCAGAGGAGGCCACAAAGATGATCCTACGCCTGGAGCACCTCTTCTATGAGGACAGACCGAGAGTGTTAGTACTGTTCAGCCTGCAGCAGAGAAGGTTTTGGAGTGATCTTAGAGCCCCTTCCAGTACCTAAAGGAAGCTTACCAAAAAAAAAAAAAAAAGAAGTTTTTATGCAGGCAGACAATGATTTTAAGCTAAAAGAGGAGAGATTTAGATTAGGTGATAGGAAGAAATTCTTTACTCAAAGGATGGTAAGGCACTGGCTCAGGTTGCCCAGAAAAGCTGTGGACGCCTCATCCCTTGGAAATATTCAAGGCCAGGTTGGACAGGACTTTGGGCAACCTGGTCTGATGGGTGGCATTCCTGCCTGTGGCAGGGAGGTTGGAACTTTGAGGTCCCTTACAACCCAAACCATTCTATGATTCTAGGTCCAAACTCATAGTGTGCAGTCCCACAGAGAAGCAACGCAAGCAGGGGAACATCAGTCTTATAGCCTCTGCCCAGATATGAAGGCACAGCTTGATGACACACAGTGGCTTCCCAGATAAACCAGCTGAACTCAACACATGCAGAGTACTTGCTGGTTAGACTAGCTCTGGGCATCCCCAAGTGCCCTGGGTTTTGGCTCAGCTGGCATCAATCACTGCCAGAGTCCCCAGGACAAAGTCCTGCTTCTGCACTCATCCAAGACACCCATCTCAGTCTGAGCAGCTTTGGGCTCTTTTAACTTTGGGCCAGGGAGGGGACACACAGAGGTGCCCCCAGGCCTTATGAAGTGACCATGCTGCATACCACTCTTGGGTTAAAGCCTCTACAACAGTCTCCAGAGACTTCTCCTTGAAGTAATGAACACAGTCAGCACAGGCAGGAGCAGGGCTTGGACGGAAACCCAGCCTCCTGCCCAATCAGACACCATCCCAGTGCAGTGGACTCCCCTCTTGGGAACTGGGTCTCAGCATTCCTGTGCTTTGAGTACTAGGCAGGTGCACTGGTTTGCAGCATGTGACCATACCGGAGAAAATATCCCAACCCCTGCCAAGAGCCTGTAGGACACAGAGCCAGGCAGGGAGACACTGCTGTGAATGTGGAATCAAGAGAGCTTAAATGGTTTAAGAGGAGCTACTTGTCTGTCTCCTCCAGAGTTTAGGCACTGCCTGCCTTCCCTGAGAACAAAGTGCTCTTGGCTTAGAAATACAGCTGTGGTTTCGGGATTGTTGCTTCAAAACTCACCACAATCTCTGAACAGAAGAACAGGTCAGCTTTTTATGCAGAGCAACCTAAAAGTGACCCATCTCTCTCCAGATCCCACATATTTAATGGCACAGAAGAGTCATCTGTTTACCTTCCCTCCTGGCAGTGATGTTGCATGCCATTTAGCTCCACAGCACATGTTTACTGTACTCTCTGAGACAGCACACTCACATCTGAGCTAGACGTGCCAGCAGGCACCCACACCCTTCCTGCCCTGGCCCCTCTCCCACAGACAAGGGAGTCATGGAACGCAGGGTCACACACCACTGCAAATTCCATCCTCAGTCACGGCTGCCAGGGCCTACTCCTCTTTCCAGGTCAGTTTGGCAGAGTAAGGGTTGTGATGACACTCCCCTCCACACCACCAGGAGCCCCCCACTTGTGTCCCTGCTGTGTGCCCAGCTCATGCCTCAGCACTCATAAGACACCTGCCCAGCCCACACCAAGAAAAGTGGGAACATCCCTTGGAGGATGCCACTGAGCACCAACCATTTACCAGACAAAGGCTGGGACACACTTCTGATCTGGAGACCTATCCCTTGTCTTCCCAAAACCGATCTAAATCCAGCTATGCCCTGCTAGGAGACAGGGCTGGAAGCTCTAACCAGGGGAGCAGGGACCCCTGCTTCAACCACTGGTTGCAGTCTCTGCTCCACAGTTTGCAGAGCCAGGGCCAGCTCCCAGGTCCTGGAGCTGTGGGACGACAGCCAGGGACTCTGATCAAGGAGCATTGACCCCCCCATACTGGTATTCCCCCAGGTGCACACTCTGCCAAGCTCCACCCAAGCCCCTCCAAAGCCCCCAAACCCCACACTTACAGCCAGCATTTGCAGAGCCTCTACCCAGCAGATCCCAGCAGCTCTTGCAAACCATTCTCCCATGGCAGAATGTTTCCAGAGAGACGGAAAGCTCTCACCTGCCTGCAGTTTGCTCCTCCAGAGCAGGCAGGCAGAGAAGCAGCTAAGTTAGCTCAGTACTCCCTGGGGCAGACCAATAGCCCCAAGATGCATCTCCAGCTCCAGTCAGTGCCTTATAGAGCTTCATGGGCGTTCCCTGGGACCAGCTGTCATGGTGCCTGTCCCAGCTGGGCTGTGTTGCCCACTGAACTCAAGTAGTCCCACTCTGAGTTCTCCAGTTGCTTCTCAAAGTACCTTTAATCCAACTGGTATTTCCAACAAGGGAATGGCAACCTGCTCAGGGTCCGACAGTTTCCCCAGGTACAGAAGAGACCTGCTTTGTCCCCCTCTAGCCTTGCCCAGCTGGTAGCAAAGGGGAAAGATCTCAGTCCTCCAGCAGCTTTGCAAAGCTTCAGGCTGGCATTCAGTCACTTTGCAGTGGGCAAAGAGCAATTTGGGGTCAGAGAAGACTCCCCATGGGAGTATGGACCAAACTACTGACTACAGATCCAGAGCACGGAGAAAGCTTCTTATATGCCACTGGGAAGGGCTGGTTTGACAGGGATAGGAGCAGTCTGCCATGGAACATCCACAGCTGGCAATTAGGGGAGTGAACATCGGGGAATGCCTACAGCAAGGATGCCAGGCAGGAACATAGAGCAGGTGGGACACAGGGCACAGTGAGAAGGTGGTGTGATGTGGATCATAGCTGCTGTATCAGGGACCCTTTGTTCCCAGTGTGGGCTGGAGGAAGAGGAATCACTGGGAAGCAGCACATGACTGACATACTGTGAGCCTCGTTCCAGCTGGGGTGGGCACCTGGGCATCTCCCCTCCTTGGCACCAAGGCAGGAGAGCACCGGCAGGAAACAGGGTAATTCGATGCTATCAGCAGCAACAACAATGTGTCTCCTGAAGATGAGCAGCTTCCCCTTCAACAGACAGGGTGGAGGGCTCCTGCCTCCTGTCATCAATCTGTCCTCTCTCCCTCTGACTTGCCCTTCTTCCATAAGGTTGCTGCTCTTTCCCTCCTTGCAGAGGGGATCTCTGCTCCCAAATCGAGAGAGGGTAAGGCCAGCTACAGAGGGAAGGTTTGAAGAAGCTTTGACCCTTCTGAGGTACATACAGGACTGTTAGACTGAGACCATTAGCCTTTGGAGGAGCTTGCTGGGAAGAAGGACAAGTGGATCAAGAGCTTCCTCCCTACCACAAAAACACACAGGTCCAAGTGTGTGTTCTTTGCTGCTTTTTTTTTTTCTTTATGCATACAATGTTAAGAAGTTGGAATGGACATTAAAGATCATTCTGTCCCAACCCCTCTTGGTATGGACAGGGACACCTCCCACAAGACTAGACTGCTCAAGGCTTTATCCAACCTGGCTTTGAACACTTCCAGAGTTGGAACAACTACAACCTCCCTAGGCAGCATGTTCCAGTGTCTCACCACCCTCACAGTAAAAATAGGCTTTGGTTTTGGGTCATGTTTTGCAGCCCCTTCCTTCGTTTACTACTGGGTGAGATGAAGATGTCTGAGAAAGAGTGTGAGCTGGTGATTGAACCCGCACATCGCACCCGTTATCGGGAGAGCGGGAGGGAACTGGGCAGCAGCTTGGGCCTGCACACCAAAGGAGACCCGAAAGTNCCCCGGGGCCGGCACCCGGCCCGCAGCGGAGCTGCTCCCCTGCCCCCGATCCACACACGCTGCGGGCGGCCTGGTTGCCTTTGGGCGAGCAACACCCCACGTGCAGCTGTATTTATAGACAACTCCAAGCACAGCGAGGTAACTGCCTGACTTTTTCCCCTCTTCATTGCACTCCTCAGTCTGTAATTTCCTGTTTGCTTCTAAAGCTATTTTTACTAAGGAAAAAAAAAAAAAAAAAAGTTAAACATTTATAACAGTTCTATCTATTCCCTAGCAGAACAAAGCAAAGATCCGAGTGAGTTTAGCGGGGATCGTGAATTAACTGCACAGCAGCAACCTGTCCTACCTGCTTGCTCCACAGCCCTTCCATCCCAGCACATGTGGCTGGTGCTCCCATCAGCCAGCCCCACACCACAACACGAGAAAACTTATGAGCCTTCTCAGCTGTTTCTTTTTTATTTCTTTTTCTGTCTTTCTGGGGTACCTTTCTGAAGCTTTTGCCAGTTTTCTCCATAAATAGAAGAGGGTAGGAATGTCTACTGAAAATAGGTGTATCTACACGCACATATGTGGTAGAGAAGAGAATATCCTGGCCCTTGGGAGACTGGGATTTCTGAGAGAGCAGGCAGGACCCAAATGTCCAGGAGAAATCTGGAAGGGGTGACTGCTGCACAAGTGATACTCACATGGTCCCAGTGCCAGCCAGGCCTACAGGAGGGCTCTTGGAGCAGCTCTGAGCCCACAGCTCATCCAGCTGCCTGTGAGTCTCGGAGACCCAAAACTGCCAGGAAGCCACACAACGGCGAGGCTCCAGGTGGGTGCACAGCCAGAAGCCAACTTCCCCCCAGCCAGCCAAGGAGCCAAAGCAACACTTTAAATGGCTCTCCAACTTCCACAGCGTGGGCTTAGCTGGGCTCCAGGAAGCAAATCTTGTGTGCAGGCAGGGATTGCCCCACCTTGCTGTGACAGAGGAAAGCACAGATACAGCACAGCTGCTGCAGAGTTTGGTTGTTACCCGTGCCCTGTGACCTTTCCAAGCCCTTCTTCCTCGGCTGCCCACAAGCTTGGGATGACCTGTGGTCTGATGTAGACCAGACCAAGTGGGCTGGTGGCCACCTCTCCAAAGTGTCCTAAGCACTCTCCTTCCCTCTCCAACTAACCCACCACACATTCCATTTACCTTCAGGACAGCCTGGATGTGTGACCACAGATGCCAGGAAAAGATGAGGTAAGAGGAGCCCAGGTGGCTTCTTCAGGGATCCTTGCCTTCCAAGTAGCTTTGGGGAACAGCTGTGTCTGGCTGTAGGGAGGATCCCAACTCTTAGATCTGGGGTACTCATAAAATCAAAGCTCCCACCATGCTGGCTTCCACTTTGGCTGTTCTGCAGAAATCCCCAGGAGCAGCGACCTCATCACACAGTCCTCAGGGATTCCCACAGTCTGGTTTGCTCCAGGAGAAAGCAAGGAAGTCCGAGCCACGAAGGAAGGTGTGGATCACCCCACCCAGCTCCTGCCGACCTAAAGATCCCTCTGATCTTGTCTGTCCTCAGCTGGTCCACGCTGCAGCCTGTTCCCTTGCACAGCCGGGCTGTGGGGAAAGCCTTCTGGGGAGAGGCAGCCCGCCGGGTGGCACAGTCACTGGGGAGGGCGGGGAGCCCCGGGCCGCTCACTGCCGGCAGCCGGCGGAGACACCCGGGGGAGCCGAGGGGCTGGCTCCATACGAGCCGGAGGGGTGCAGCGCGGAGCACAAAGGCTCTCCCATCCTGGCCGCTTTGCCCTGGAACGCAGCATGGGAACCACTGCCCAGCGCGAATCTGTTCCTCATTATCCGCCCCGGCTGCCGGCCGATCCCGGCTCCGTCACCGCTCGCGGCGCAGCCCCGGCGCGCTCGCATCTCGCCAGCCCAGCAACTTCGGCACAGCTTCACCAGCCAGCGCGGCGGGGCACAGCAGGGCCGCGGCTGGCATCCCCCTCCGGAGGTAATGCCAGAGGGAAAACGAATTGTTCCCTCCACCAACAGGCAGAGGAGGCTTCCGGTGAAAGCAGGGAGCAGGGATGGCTGCTTCAGGTGCAAAGAGCGGGAAGGCAAAGGCAGAATTCAGGGGAGGTGTTCAGTCTGATCATAGGTGAGATGGATGCCTGGACAGATGGACATGAGGAGGCAGGAGCAAGGAACAGACTGATGTGTCTCCAAAATATTTGTACCAGATACAATCAAACAGAACACCTCTTCTGAATACTTCTGCATTTGCTATCCTGCTGTTCTCCATGAAAATATGAGCATGGCCAAAGCTTCTGCCACGTTTTGTGTGAGTGAAAGGTGAGGAGCTGTCTCCTATTCACTCACTTCCCACTGCTTCTGCCTGTATAAGGCAGTGTGAAAACCTCCCAAGAGGGTGTCAGAAGTGCTCCAGAAAAAGAGCAGGATCAGCAACCATACACATGAGTCAACAGCACCTTTGCTGCAATGGAGAATATGAAGATGGCAAGTTCAAGAAAATTATTATTTCTTGGACTTGGTACCTGTGAGACACAACTGGGTGCTAGTTCCTATCTGGGTCTTCCCAAAAGAATATATATATAGATACACATATGTATAAATATACCCATATATATGTCAGGGAGAACCAGCTTTAACAAGACAAGGCAGAGGGGAGCTACCAACAAGGTGGCACACAGAAACCACAGCTCAGTTCTTCCCAGAGACACATTTGGAAGAACAAGAGGTAACAGGGACAACCTGCCCCAGGGGAAATATTTACTGGGCATAAGGAGAAACTAATTCTGTGCAAGACTGATGTAGCTGTGGTGTGGCTCTAGGACAGGGACAGTTTACACCTCCACCCTCAGGGACATTCCAAATCCAGTGGGACAGGGCTCTGAGCTATCTGCTCTAGCTTTGCTACTAGCCCTGCAGGGAGCTGGGGTTGGACCATGGACGACCCAAGCCCCTTCCAGTCTGAAATTTACCTGATGCTCCAATGCACATTGTTCAAAAGTGATGCGGCAATTTTAAGACTCACTTCTAAGATGGCCAACACCAATCCATTGCCCAGAGCTCTTCCACACGGCTGATGCCAGAGCTGCCTTACATCCCCTGCCGACTTCACAAGTTTTGGTACCACAGAGGAACTGGAGGAGCTGAGTATTGGAGAAAGCAAATGCCTGTGGAAAAACTGTGCAGGTTTAGTGGCAGGCTCTAAACAGAAGCCTGGGTGCAAAATGACAGGTCTGTGATGAGGTTGCTTACAGTAACAGTCAGAGGGTTGTATGTTCTGGGTTAGAGTCTGACAAGCAGCTCCTCTGGTTGTGCCTTACTCTGTCCTGGAGGAGCAGAGGTTTGGGCACATGCATTCATGGTTTGGCCCACTCCTTGTGTTTTTCCACTGAAGCACTTTAGTATTTTTAGGCTGAAAGAGACAACTCTGTGCTATGCTGGAAGAATCAGAGCAGTCCTTTGCAGGCAGGACACTCTAAGGTGAAATACAGAGAGTGGAGTACAAGAATAAAATCTGGCAAGGAGCCACCATCCCTGCTCACAACAAGGCTGGAGTTGAGAGTGGGAAGAAGGGGCTCCGAGCTGCTGGCTGGTGGCATGGAGAGCATGCACACACATTAGCTGCTGGGCTCAGATATCCGGATGAGAGAGCAGGAACCAGCCCCAGCATTTCCTGAAGCTGAGATGTCTGCTTTCCCTCCTCTGAGGACCTAAAGGCCACAGGCCCACCTCTTCTAGGAAACAACCTGGCCCACACAGCCTGGTGCACTGCCAAGGCAATTGTGTCTGCAGGCAATCCTGGCACTGAGGTCCAGCACAGAGCACAGCTCAGCCAGCACCGTTGTTGGAATGCAAGGCAGATGGGGAATGTCACAAGGAGCAAGAGCTTCCACAGGGGCCAAAGCAAAGCTCACAGGGCTAGGAGCTGCCTTTGACCCTGCCAAAAAGGACCTGGGGGTGATAGTGGATGCCAGGTTCAATACAAGCCAAACACCTACCTTGTGAATCAAGTAAACCACATTTACTCTCCTACAGGAAGAGACCAGGAGATCAAGAGAAGAGCAAAACCAGCACACACTGATGCAAGGACGCTCCTGCAACCCCGAACATCTGAAACAGACCCTTTGAAACACATTTTTGACAAGGAGAGAGGATGGGAAGATGTGGGCTCCCAGCATGCAGAGCTGTGCAGCCACAGGTCTGGGCAGAAGGGCCCAGCCTCTCACTGGCTGCTCCCTCTGCACAGCCTAACAGCGGCTGCAGGCAAGCGTCTCTTTGGAAAGAATTACACATTTTCCACAAACTTTATGGAAACCAGGAAATCCAGTTAGGCACATCCTGGCTGAGAGGGGGCTGGGGCCTCGGGTGGAGAAGAACGGAGAGGCACAGGGACATGGTGCCTGCAAAGGAGAACTGAGACAGGATGGGCAGAGGTTCCCAAACAGCAGACCACACCACAATGTCTGCTCCAACTCTAGTTTATTGAACATTACAAAATACTCTGCATATATTTTCACATTATAACAATATCCTTGCAAATAATATATTAAGTCTTGAGTCATTTGTAGTGCCCATGGCTACAGAAAACACTGACCCAACTAGAGATTTAGTATGGCCCAATATCAGAAATCAAAACTAGAATAAGTCATACCAGAAATGCAAAACTATATAAAAACCTTTTAAAAACCTCATGCTCATCTGGTGGAACAGGTACAGAGCTGAAGGGCCTCTGTTGAGGTGGTCCCACCAGCTCACCTGCTCCATATAGGGCTCACCCACCCAGTGCATCCAAGTGTCCCCTTGGCACCTGCTGTCTCAGCACACCCATAGAGCTGGAACAGGCAGGTTTTTATCTGCTTTGGAGCATTAACAGTCCAAGTTCCCATTTTTCCCAAAGAGGAGCACCCCCAACCCTCCTGCTCTGCTGGTGCCCAGCCATTGTGCTCTTTTGGGTGCTGAGCAGTTCTTGGGGAGCAATTCTTGGCCCTTGGGGAAACACCAGAAATAATTCATCGTGTAGGCCACCGGGTCCCAGCACCCTCTGAGGAGGGAGCAGGGGTGGCTGGGATGCAGGTGCTGGGGACAGATCTTTGAAGATGCACTCTGCTCACAGCCATCGCCCCTGCTCCTGATGTACATTCATACCTGCTGCTTGCTCCACTCCCTGCACCATGACCAGTCCTCCCAGGTGATGCACCCCAGGCAGCTGGAGAGACTGGGACACAGACAGAATGAACACCAAGGATGCTGTGCAGGGCAGCTGCCTCCTAGTAAAGCCAGAAAGCTGAACACTGCAGCTATTGGGAACACATCCAGGCTATAGGCGTGGCTGGCACAGCAGGTTGGCTGTTAGAGGAGTCCCTGTGCGTACGGGTTCACTAGTCCAGCTCCCAGTGGAGCCAAACCCCAGGAGCGCTGCTCCTAGTCCTGAGAAAGTCATGGCCTTGCCTCTGTGGTGCCTCCATAACCTGGGGAATGCAGAGCTGTCGTGGCAAGGAGCCTATTTATGAGCTCCTGACTGAGTTCCATGCACGCTGTGATGAACCAGCACTGTGGCATCCTTGAAGTCAAAGGCTCAGTCACTGGGTGTGGGTGAGCTCTTGTGCTCCTACACCTGTGAGCAGCCCCAGCCCATTTGCCAGCAGCCTCCACCTCAGGGCAGCACAGCCATCACACGATCAAGTCTGTTTGAGATCCCAGCCCTGGGAGAAACATCCCTAACCTCCCAGCTGCAGAGATATGTAGGGACCAGAGAGGAAGAATGAGGTTTGGGATCTGTGCCTCCCTGGGTGGACGGGGGCTGGTACCAATTATTGACCAGGTTTGCATCAGTAGGTGCATGGGCAAAGCACACCCTGGAGTACAGCTCCAGGAGGAGTACTGGGCTCTCCTGCCACTCCTGGAGCTTATGGAGACACACACAAGCTTTGCAATGCAAGAGAGAGCAGTCAGCAGGTCAGCCTGTCTGCAGCTCTCAGCCCCTTCCCGATCCACAGGGTGCCTCAGAGGTGGCTTGCTCTGTTGAACATCAGCCACCTGGGCTCTGCAGTGGGTGGCATCCTGACCTGCTCCTCCGTGGCCATCAAAGGCTGCAGCTCCTGCTGCTCAGGACCATCCGGGCTGCTGTCACTCTGTGACCGGCTGCTCTTGGAGACATGGCTGGGGAACTGGAAGCAGGAGCTCTGCTCTGGCATCATCTGGCTTGCAGACTGGGGCTGCTCCTCCAGCACAGGGCAGGCGAATCTCCTGTGCTGAGGTCCACTCTCGATGCCTGGGGGGGAAGCGATGCTCTCCAGGGAGGAGATGCTTTGGTTCCATGCCTTCTGCATATCCACTGGCACAATTTTGGTGGTCTCCGAGGAGACATAAACAGCCAGATCAGCCTGGTCTCCTTTCCATGGCAGCTCCTTCTCTGCCAAGGTTGGTGATGGAGGGATGATGCAGGGGCTGGGGCAGACATCCAGGCTGCCTGGAGATGCAGATGGAGGGACAGTGAGAAGGAGCTTGCACAGCTCTCAGTCTCTCCTTGAACCCTGCAAACATTGCAGAACCAACCACTACCCAATGGCCATAGAATCCTAGAATATCCCAAATTGGAAGGGACCCACAAGGATTATGGAGCCCAGCTCCTTGCCCGATGCAGGATAACCCCAAGAATCATACCATATGCTGGCCCAGGAATGCAGGACACAGGGAGGCTCTTCCATGCCTCCCATTCATTCTCTGTTGACTTTAGTTTTGCCCAGGCCAAAGCAACTTTGCTCCACAGGCAGAGGAAGGACAAGCTACCCAATGGCAGTTGCCCTGGTATGGAGCATTGGTGCCTACCAGGAGTTGTCTTTCCCTGCAGGACCTCATCAGTGGCTCGAGCAACGAACACAATCCCCTCATCGTCCTCTTTCTCTGTCTCCGAGCTATCACTCTCCTCCTCCTCTGAGCTGACCATCACCAGGACAGGAGCTGCAGGCAGATGGAGGGGGTTGGTTTGGTGCTAGCACAACCCTGGGTACTGTCATCCCACCAGGCTGGCAGTGGGCAGGCACAACAGTGCTCCCATCCCACCCCACCAGGTCGCCTTACCAGGACCTGCCATCCTCACCTGCCACTGGCCTTACCTGCATCCTGCCAGGGGACATTTCTGTGTGACTTCCCGTTGGGTGCCTCTTTGGTCAGAGAGATGTTCTTCTGTGAAAGAAGAGGAACTGGCTGGGACCTGCCCTGTGTACAGCCCTAAATGCAACAGGTGGTCCTATGAGCCAGCCAATGTTGGGCATGCAGATTTCCACCCTGGCAGATGGTTCCTAGTCCTTAGGCTTTGCATCTTCATGGCCCCACAATGAACTGCTCAGCTGCAATGGCTTCAAAAGCTTCCAAACAAAAGAAGTCACCTAAGGCTCAATCTGAGATGCAGTGTCACACTTCTGAGCCTGGATCTGCACCAACATTGAGGCTGCTTTATGCTGAGTGCTCTTGGAAAACAAACCTGGGGCTCCTCCAGGGCTTTGCTCAGTGAAAAGAGCCATCCCACAGCACTGATGGCATGCTGAGGACACATGGACACACAACACCTGCATGCTCACATGCAGCATCAACAGGACTGAGAAGAGAGAAGCTGCATTCTCTTCTAACTCTGGAGGTGCTGATGCCCTGCAGCACCTCACCTACCCCCCGAAAGGACCTCTCTTACTGCATCCTGGGGGAGGCCAAATCTCAGAGCTAGGAAAAGAACAGGAGCTTAGGGAGGACTTGCCTTTTTCCTGCCTTTTTCCTTCAGCCTGGCCTTGCTCTTGGAGGAGCAGACATTGTGCTTTGTGGACTTGAAGGTCTCCAGACGCCTCTTCATGTTCTGCCGGAAGATTTCTTTATCTTGGCGCTCTTGTTTATCTGGAGAGATGAAGTGACGGCTGTAGCTGGCCTTGTACTGGCCGAGGGAGAGGCAAAGAGACACAGGGTGAGCAGCTGGCCCCCCAGAGCATTGTCCATCCCTGCTCCTCTTGCGGGTGCTGCTCCCCTCGGGGTCAGCTGCACGCCATGGCCCGGGAGTGCTCACCCGCCGGCGAGGCTTGTAGAGGCTCCCTCGCAGCACGTGGTGCATGGCAGCATCCTCCTTGTCCCGGCGGCTCCGCACTGTGTCGATCACCTGCAGGTCCAGGCACGCGCCGCTCCCGCTCTCCCTCCTGCGGGGAGATGGAGATGGAGGGGCTGGGCTCCATGCCCACATTGTGCCAGTTCCCAGGGAAGAGGGCGGCTGCGAGGTCCAGCGAGGTCTGTCCAGGGGTTCATAGGGATGCTCGTACTCACAGGAGGTTTGTGACTGACGACTCTGACATGGACGTGCGGCTGGGCATGGAGGGCAGTGCCAGCTTGGCAGCCGAGAGCACGTGGCCACCCTGGGAGGACAAGGCTGGTATCAGGACAGCAAGGACCCAGCTGCACTGCGCAGGTCCCTGCTGCTTGGCCAGAGGGTCCACATGTGGCCATACATGAGGGGAACCTCTCCTGCCAGGGCCACCCTGCCTTCAGGACACCACTACTGCCTGTACCTGATCGACAAAGCTGATAGCATCACGGATGTTCAGCTTGTAGTAAACATCCCAGATCTCATCCCGCAGCCTGTAGGCAGATTTCCGCATCAGGAGCTGGCTCAGGTATTTCTTGTCAAACTGCTCCCACCTGCCATGAGATGAAGACACAGGCAGTTTAGCTCCCATGGGGTACCATGGCCAGGGATATCCACCCACACAAGGCTGAGTGTCCAAAGTGTCCAAAGTATGGCAAAGGGAGGCTGGGCAGGGAGGACCTGCCTGTGCACAGAGACACATTGACAGGGAGAGCTGGAGGGGAGGGGACACCAGGCCAAGGGAAAGCCAGACACCAGCGGGTCTGCGGGAGGCAGTGGGAGTAGGACTGGGGCCACCCTGCTGGAGCACTTCCCCTGCAGGAAACAAGCGTTTTGCATCCTTTTCCTGTCGCCGTGCTGCAGATAAACACTGCCCAGGCAGGAACAGGGCTGTTCCCTCAGTGCCCACTGTAGCTCCATCCATGAGCAGGCAGAGGGCCATTGCCACCAACATGGACACCCCAAGTTCTGACCTTGGCAAGCAACGCCAGCTCCACAGCATCCCCAACCACACCTGCCTGACGTCTCCCTGGGATGCTTTTGTGATCTTGGTCTGCTGCCCAACAGCAGCCAGATGGTACCTATCCAGACTGATGGACAGACATACAGGCTTCCTGGTCCTGCTGCCCTGCCCACAGCAGGGGTGTCCTCCTGTGGAGAACCCTGTGATGTCCCTGTGGCTGCCACATGACTCCCATTCACCTAAGTGACAGAGGATCCTGACACTCACTCACTGTGTCTCAGACACTCACTTGTCCCTCCAGTAGTGGTAGCCATGGTGCCCCACGATGTCCTCCACTGCTGCCAGGATGTGGTCAAAGGCCTGGAGTGAGGGGAAGAGGGTGAGTGGTGGCAAGGCTGCAGGTGCCCCTGAGGTGCTGAAGGCATACACGGCCCTCACCCAGCCCCACATGTGTGGGGAGCTGGGCAGCCTCCGGCACCATGACCTACGTGCTCATGCAGTTCCTCATTCAGCGTGGGTTTGTGGTGGTCACTGCGCTTCACCTTCAGCCACGTCACCAGGGGTTTGATGGTGAGGCCCTAGAATGGCAGGAGAAGGCAAGGGAAAGACTGGGAGGGCAAGAGGGTGCATGGCTGGGGCACGGGGAGCAGAAGCAGCATGAAGTGACGGGACAGTGGCTGTGCCAGCCAAGCATGCCCCTACCAACCCCACCCCTGTGCTATGGCATATCCCACCGCAGTCCTTCTTCCCCTACACTCATTCATCCTCCCCATGGCTTCCCTTCCCAGGGCGCTGAATGCCAGAGCTTTGTAAGGAGAACAGCCTGGACAGGCACCCAATCTTGGAGCTCCTGGAGCCAGTCCCAGAACAAAAGGCCAGTGGGAAAAGAACGTCGGCAGTGGCTCCACCATCACAACACTCCCCACAGAGGTCTTGCACACCTGCTGATGGATGGGGTGCCAGAAAGCACTGAAGAACAAAGGTCACTTGAAAAAAGATATTTTCCCAAAGCACATGTCCCCAGGCCAGTTCTAGGGCAAGAAAGCAGCGCTGGAGGAGGGCACAGTGCCAATCCTCACCTGCACAATGACCGTGAAGAACACTACCACGATGGTCGTTGCCACAAAGTAGTCCTTGGCTTTCACCTTTTCCCTGTCCAGCAGGATGACCAAGGCGAAGGCCACGGCCCCACGGAGGCCACCATATGACATGACCACCTGGTCAATTCTGTCCAGGGGGATGAGGCGGAAGCGGTTGAGCACATAGGTCTGGAGGACAACACCTGGGGAAGAAGGAGGAGAGCCTGGAATGTTGGAAGAACCCTGCCTGCTCTAGGAGACAGCACAAAATCCCAGCCAGGATCTGTGACTGGCCTTGTGCCCCAACCTTTCTTGGGGAATAACCCTGTTTGGCATGAAAAGGGCTGTGTGCTACCAGCCACATACACAGCAGGACAGACTGACCCACAGCTCTGAAGAGAAGGATGAAGAACAAGGTGCCCAGCACCAGTGCCGTGTCCCATGTCCATTTGGAGGTGTCCACAGCTGAGATGCCCAGAAACATGAAGATGATGGTCTCTGAGCTGCTGGCCAGTGTCTTCATGGTGTACTTGACCGTGGTGCGGGATTTCTGGGAGATGTTGGCTTCCACGTACTTCTTGCAGCAGATCCCACAGAAGGTGACTCTGCAGAGGGGCAGAAGGAGCTGGCATGGCCCTACAGCGGAATGAGGAGTGGGTCTACTCACTGCCTCTTGCTGCTCAGCACTGCAACCCCCATTTCCTGGGCTCCCCTGAGAGACACCCTGGTACTCACGCCAGGATGGCGGAGAGCGAGACCATCTCGGCAGCAAGGTACGCGACGTAGGCCAGGAGGAAGACGAAGAGCGGCTCGATGATGCGCACGCGCTTGGTGAACCGCGTGATCAGGGCCAGCAGGAAGGCGAAGAGCAGCCCCACGGCCGTGCCCCCCAGGCTCACCAGGAAGAAGGAGGCTGGTGGGAGAAGACTCATTTGCACCATAAGCAAGTGGGCCCAGCTCCTGTGCCCCACAGCCACGCCATTCTGGGCAGGCCAAGTGCCATGTTCCCACCCAGGTCCCCACCAAAGCATCTCACGGAGCACGGAGTTTTGGATAATCCCAAAGCATCCCCTGCAGCACCTCTGCTATGGGGATAGGCCGATAGAGTTAGGGTTGTTCAGCCTGGAGAAGACTCTGGGGAGACCTCAGAAGCTCTTCCAGTACCTAAAGGGTACTCCAAAAGAGCTGGAGAGGGACTTTTGACATGGGCATGGAGTGACAGGACAAGGGAAATGGCTTCAAACTGGCAGAGGGCAGGATTAGATTGGGTATTAGCAAGAAATTCTTCCCTGTGAGGGTGCTGAGAGCCTGGCACAGACTGGCACAGGGCATTAAAGCTGTGGCTGTCCCATCCCTGGAAGTGTTCAAGGCCAGGTTGGATGGAGCAACTTGGTCTAGTGGAAGGTGTCTCTGCTCATGGCAGGGGGGTTGGAACAAGATGGTCTTTAAGGTCCCTTCCACCCCAAACAATTCTGCAATTCTGTGCTGATAGCCAGCATGTGATACATGTTGATGACAGAGCTGTGGTGCTCAGTGCCCACCCACAGGACAACAGCTCCTGTGTTTGCCCCCCTTCACTTCCACGACAGAGGAAGAGATGGAGGGGCTGGTGTGGCAATTACTCACCTACCCCCTTCACGTAGTCTGTGGCGTGGATGTGTGCTGGGCCCAGCTCCACAAAAGAGTTGAAGACCTTGTACAGCACCTGCAAGCAAGGCAAATCCCTTGAGAAATGCAGGGCATTGCCCTGCCTTGAGAGGGGTAGGATGGGTCCTGTGGAAGAGGCATTTCCTGCCCCAAACCTGTCAGGTAACAGCTCATTTTAGCAGACAAAGTCTCCCAGGCCAGGAGAGAGGAAAGGCCAAGAGAGTGTGGCATGGGTCTGCCCCCAGCTTGGGGCTATCACCTGCATGCTCTGCCCATCCTGGGGGAATCCAGCCCCTTGGACCATGCTGGAGTCAATATTAGAGTCCCCCAAGCCACAACTCACCACGGTGACAGCATCATTCAGGAGAGACTCGCCAAACACAATGATGAAGAGGGTCTCATTAACATGGACCTCTTCAAAGACAGCCAGGACTGCCACAGGGTCCACAGCTGAAATCAGGCTGCCAAAGAGCAGGAAATCCATCAGCCCAGCTTCAACACCTGGATCTGTTAGGACAAAAGGACCAGGGTCAGGCAAACCAGCCACCCCAGAGCCTCTCTCACCAGGCGGAAACAAGCCTGTCCCTCATCTGATCCCAGTGACTTGGCTGCAGCATCTCAACTGGGAGTACAGCAGGATGAGCCCAAAAGAATTCCCAGATCTCCAGGGTGCCCCGGAAAAGCGGGGCTTAGCACATTCTTGCTGCAACATGAGAGGAGCATGAGGGATGTCCCCGTTGGCCCCCAGGTGCAACACTGCTCCTCCAGCAGGTACCACCAAAGGTGGCTCAGCAGCCCCACCTCAGGTCCAGGCATCAAGTGGTTCCTCAGGAGAGCTCAAAACACAGCCCAAGCCAGCCAGGGCCAGTGGCTCCAGCCAAGGACAGGGAACACGGCAGCAAGCCAGCAATGCTAGCCAAGGTCGGCAGACAAAAATAGCAAAGACATGAGTCAGCCCAGTGCCAAGCAGGGCCTGTCTGTCCTGCACGCTTGACCGTCCTGCCAGAGTACCATTCCCAGGATGTCAGGACCCCGCTCATGCTGTAATTCCTAGGAATTCACAGCAGGGAAAGGCAGTGGCCTATGAAATCAGGGATGCTTTCCACCTGCAACCTATTTTTTGGGGATGTGGTCCAAGCTGGGCAGCCTTGCACACCCACCCATGAGCCCAGCCCGGTGCAGCCCCCAGAGTGCTGTGCCAGTGGCGAAGGAGTTCCAGAGCGTGCCCACCACGGCGTAGGTGAGGATGGCACCGATGTTGTCGAAGAACAGCCGGCTGGGCATAAAGTACCCTGAGTCCAGGACAATGGGGGGCAGAAGGAAGAGGAAGAACATGTTGGGCTCCAGTTGGTACTCAGCTTTCTTCGCCACAGCCAACACGATGCCCCCCAGGCCCAGCCCCAGCAGGATGAGGAGGCAGCTCTCAGGGACGATGGATGTCACCTTCCTTGACAGGTGGAAAACTAGAAGAAAAAGAAGAATGAGAGCATTAGCCAAACAGGCACATGGACAGAGCATCCGAAATCCACAGGCTTCACAGAAGGGTTGGGTGATGCATGATGGATGGGAGGAGAACAAGAGAGCACCTATGGAAAGGCTGCTTCATGGCCATGTGTGCACAGAAGACCTTCCAGCTACCTCCCAGGTCAGGATTTCAGGTCCCTGACTCTTTAGAATTTTCCTCTCTTTCTCAGCCACTATCTAATAAACCAATCAGCCAGGCACTTTACTTTTCTTGGCTTCTGGTATCTGCACTTAAAGGTTTAAAGCAGGCAGCAAGCACGTTCACAGTGTCACGAGCACTGCCGGCTGCTGTTCGAGTGAAGAAATCCTGGCGCACCGGGACATGTTACCCCACTCGGAGATGAGGATGCTCAGCCCTGGTGACAGGGTGACCTTGTTTGCATCTGTCTGAGCCAGCAGCCAGAGCGGCATACAAACCACTGCAGCACAAGCCATGCCAGAGCACAACCTCCCTCAGCACCAGCTAACCTACCTGCATGCAAAAACACAGGCACTTGGGAGCTGCAGAATTAGAGATGCTTGGAATAATCAGTTTATTCCATGCAAGCTTTGGGCCAAATCTTAAGCTGCCGTGGAACAGGATGTATTTTCTAAAGCAATCAGAGGATGCCCTGGTATTCATCCATCAGTAATGTGGCAGTGAGCCTGTGCTCAGGCACAAGCCAGCAGGATGCCACACCAGCCAGCACAGGGAATTCATTCCTCCAAGCACATTTTCCCCCATGGCAGGGTGTCCTGTTTAATCCTAAATCAGTCCAGCTTCCAGGCAGGCAAGCCCCCATCCCTGGGGGTTTCTCCTCGCTAGCACAAGGTGCTGTATTTTTGCTGCTCCCCCAAAAGGGCACTGCTGGGAAAAGGTTGTTGAGGGTCACAGTGGTTTTGTCCCCCATAACTGAGTTCTGCCATCACTTGTGACATCCAACCCAGCTCTGTCACATGACTTTGCCATCAAATGAAGAAATCTCCTGGGGAGTGGGTTCCTCCAGGCACTTGGAGAACCACCTCTCTCCTTATGCATCCAGCAGGTACAAGGGACATCAGGGTAGGCTCTGAGCCTACACTTGGCTGCAAGCCCAGCCCTGCTGCCAACCCCAAAACCCAGTCCCTAAAGCCCTTTAGCTGAACTAAAGGTGCCCATTGCTTGTGCCAAGCTACCCCTCCAGAAGGAAAGTTGTGCTATGGTCATGCACCAACCCTAGGTCACTCGGCCGCTTCCCTCCTTCAGATCCCCCATGCACAGAGCGTAAGGTCTGCCTAGCCCAGGGTGCTGTCTCCAGTGGCGTAGACCTGGAGAGGAGCCCAGGAACAGGCAGCACTTCATCAGTAGGTTTCCATGTCTCTATGCCCTTGTCATTTTCCTCTGAACCTGTCCTGGTCCTTCTCTACCCTTCTGGAACAGGTCCCAATGTCCCTGAGATGTGGACAGCCAGGGAACTGAGGTTGTGGCCTCCTGATGTTCCTCCTTTCCCAGAATCTTTTAGGTGGTTTTTTTTCCACAGATGAGCTCTAAATTAGAGGAGATAATTCAGTGTCAAAGATCTGGTTCACAAGTAGAGACAACATCTTTGAGCCCACCACCCAATGTGCAGGCTAAAGGCCACTTTTCCTTTAGCTGAGGACCTCGAGAGGTTGCTCCTTGGCCTGGTGAGCCCCATCTGTGCCCCAGCACTGGTTCTCTGCCATAATATGGCAGGAGCACTGCTGAAGCCAGCAGGGGCAGAGCAGTGAGCACAGGGGCAGCGTGATCTGCAGCTCCACCAACAACCACCTCAATAGGAGAGAGCACCCAGGCCAAGCCTCTGCCATAGCTCTGCCACCGAACATCCCAGCTACAGAGGCTGGGCCATCCCCCCTCAGTCCCAGCCACCTCTGCTCACTGCTACGGGCTGCAATACAGCCCTGGAGACTGTGGTGATATGGACACTACAGCCATCCAAGCAGACCCATAGCCTGAGGAAAAGCTGGCTGGGCTTCATCCAGGCCAAACTCCTGCTAAATGACCGCACAAATCACTGCAGAGCATTGTTCACCCCACACAAGCTGCCTTCACCAGTGGACGAATGGTGCTCACTCAGCGCCTGCAGCAGGCTGCAAAGCCGCTTCCCACCCACGGGAACAAAGCTCTGAAGTTTTCAAGAAGGGAACGAGGCGTCCAGCCCCTTTCTGCATTCTCAGGAACACTGCCAAGATCCCTGCTCTCTGCTTCAGCAACCCATCTGCATTCTCCATGCTGTGGAGCTATGTTCTGGCTGGCTGGAGGGACCCAGAAGAGCATGCAAGGATGCTGTGGGGACATGGATCCTGGTTGTCAAGCATCATGGAAGTGTTCAAGGCCAGGCTGGATGGGGCTTTGAGCAACCTGGTCTAGTGGAAAGTGTCCCTGCCCATGGAAAGGTAGCTGGAAAAAGATAATCTCTAAGGTCCCTTCCAACTCAAACCATTCTATGGTTCTATGATTGTTTTCACCAAGCCAGAAAGTTGGGAAAGTAAAGAAGAAGCATCAATAGGAAAGATCATGCTTGTCCAAAAATCTCCTGGCTGATGGAGAAAGCTGCCACCCTCCCCAGCACGTGAGCTCCCCTGTGTCACAGAGAGCAGCCAGTGGGGACAGGCGGAACGAGCTCTAATTTTATACATGCTAGGCAAGGATTTCAGCACTAAAGGTTCCCACAGCAACAGTAACTTAGCCACATGTGAATTAACTTTAGAGACATAATCCATACTCAGGCATCCATAATAAAGGATTTGCCATTGAGAGAACTCAGGGCCAAAACCTGCTGTGCTCCTCCAGAGCTTGGGAAATGGCAGAACACCTAAACCAAGAGATGAGCAGCTGGGGTCAGAGGTGATGGTGTGAGAAGAGATGGTTGCAACCCATGGCAGTGCTGCTACATCTGTCTGCTGGCAAACTCCCGTGGGGCAGCTATGTGTAAGGAGAATGTCTGGGGCAATGCTCATCACCTCTGTCTTCCCCACATCCTGTACTCTGACTATTGGGTGGAAAAGGCACCAAAGCCCGGATGATGCCTCGCTGTGCAGGAAGGCAACACCCAAGCCAGCTTTTCCCTGCCCCGGGTGTTTGCTAGCTTGGGTCACCCCAGCATCGTGACTGCTTCTGAGAACAGAGCTCACAGTGTCATTTCCCCATCACCCGGGCATGGGGCCGCTTCCTCCCCTGCAGTCACAGGGCTGTGAGCTGTCAGCCCAGCGCCACAACCACAACGGATCCTCTGCACCAGCCTACACCCAGCGCCCGCGGCTGCCACAGCTGGCACTGCCCTCTCTGCTCCCCAGAATCCTCCACCCCTGGTTCACCTCCTCTGTGGACTCCTGTGCACTCTGGGGACACCCATGGCAGGGTGCTGCCTGCAGCCATGCCTCCAGGTCTGGGTGTCGCTATTGGCTTCAAGCTTTGAGTATCTGTTGGATATCTTCAGATACGCTAAGCCTGGCAGCTTGAAGCTATCAGCCATCAGGTTCACATCTGGCTTCCCTCCTCTGTGCCCACCCATCTATCCTTCTCACACACAGAGAAGGAGAGTGGCCATCAGCTTACCTCAAGTCTGGAAGAATGTGGCCGATCTGGGGGCTTGGGAATGATCCCAGCTCATCCCAACTGCACCCACCCACACAAAATGCAGGGTGGCTGAGGGGAGCGTGTCAATGGAAACCTGCACAGGGAGCAGCTCCAGGGAGAGGTTGGAGAGAAGAAAATAACAGCCAGGGAAGGGAATTTTCTCTCTGATCTTCTGCAGGTAGGAGGGATGCACTCGGCAGCTGGAGGTGGCACAGCTACAGCAGAGTGTTGTATTTTTAAGCTCATGATACCTTTTAATTCATTCCTCGCGAGGCTTTAGGTCTCTCTTGTGAGAAGGCAAGGAAGGAGAGGAAAGGAAGATCCACAATGATGCTTGGGACAGGCAGAGGCCAGCTGGTGGTCACAGCTGTAGCTGTCCCCTGTGTAACGAGTGCTGCTGCAGGTCCCTGGCTGCTCAGAGATTCCGCTGCCTAACTCTGAACCCACATTTCTTGATCCAACTCAAGACTAAGAGGGTGGCTGTGCCCCCACCACAGGGGCTGCACCCACAGTGGGGTGCCTGAGGAGAAAACCTGGCTCAAGGTCATGATCTCATCCCCTTGGCCCAGCACAGCAGGCAGGGGCACTGTGGTGGACCAGCCCTCTGGATACCCCTGCTTGGCACCCACACATGGGTGCCCCATCCCCAGCACCCTGGGTGCTGGTGGGGAGCCCAGCCCTGCGCAGCTCACACACATCCTCATTGTGCCTTCCCACGCAGCTTCTCACAGCAGAGCCTCCCCTCTCTGCGAGGTCCTGTCCTGGGGAGCAAAAGAGTCCTAAGCCAACCCCATCTGGAGTGACCCACCGGAGGAGACTGCAGGCACCTGCCATCCCCAGGCTGCTGAGGGCACATCCTGCCTGGGACTGGCACCACTGAGCCTCCCCCGGGGCTGTGGGGGGAACAATGGCTTCTAGACCTAGACTTGCCAATGGCAAGTGCTGTGCCAGCCTTTGGGAACACGGGACATCCCTTGGGGGTTCTCATGAACCAACGCTCCTCTGTGCCCACCCATCTATCCATCCATCCCTCGCAGGAAAAAACAGCCCGGGCCCCCGCCTTTTCCTTCGGGTGGTACCTTCACCCTGTCGCCGCACATCCCCCCACGGCAGGGCACGGAGGATGTGCGGTGGTCCCCGACCTACGCAGCCCAGCTGACGGTGGTGACCAGCCGGATTTGTCCCTATGACCCGTGTCCCGGCGTGCGGTGACACCCCTCGTCCCGGGTGCCCTCGCGCCCGCCGGGGATGCCGCATCCCCTCTGCCTGCCCGGCGGTGGGCACGGCTGCTCCCAGGGGACCGAAGCGGGTGGGGACATGGGGACACTCACCGATCTTGGCCAGGCTGGCTACCAGGATCCAGGCGGCCACCAGGCAGGGCGCCTGCACCTCCC
>VZTN01029247.1:182139-207672 GCA_013400515.1 Erpornis zantholeuca | reverse complement strand
GGCCCTCGGCACCCCCGGTACTGCCCCAGGACTCAGCACCTGCCCCGGACCCCAGCACCACCCTGCTCACCCCTTGCACCCCCTCCTCCATCCCAGCTCATCTGCACCCTCCCGGAGCCCCCTGCCCCATGCTAGTCCCCTGCCCCTGTCTCAGTCTTCTCTGCAACTGTCCCGGTGCCACCTGCATCACCCTGCTTCCCTATACCCTCTCCCCCGTGCCTCTGCTTTGTCTGAGTTCCCCTACCCTAGTTTATTCCTCACACACCCACCAAATTCCCAATCTTCCCCCACACTCAATCCCCCTCCCAGCCAGCCCCTTCCCAGCCGAAACCATCCACCCCTGCCCCAGGTGCTGCCTGAGCACCAGCCTGGGAGCACCCCAGGGCGGGGCCCAAGATTTCTGTCTCCTCTTTACCTCCTCAACCCCTCTCAGATACTCCTAAAATCTCCTGCTTACTGATTAGACCATCCTCCATGTTCCAGAAGGTGCCTTATCTCCCACACCCCATCCCTGAGGCTCCCAATCCAGGAGATCCAGGACCCCATGTCCTGGGTGGGCAGCAAGCTATGCCCAAGCAGCCCAGGGAGATGGGATGCTGGTTAGGGAGCAAGAACACTGGCAGAATGCTCAATGGAGAGCCAGCTCTGATCTATATCCACATGTCACTAGAGGACAGGACAGGACACTTTAGCCAGAGCAAGACTTCTGGCTGGTTGCCTATGGCATGGGCACTCTCGGATGCACAGTGCCAGGCTGAGCCCACTGGCCAGGTAGGAATGGGCCACAAGACACTTCTCTAGGAGCCTCGGTGGCATCACCTTTTCCCATCTCTCTACCTGGGTACAAATGTGCTACAAAGGTTTGCCTGCAGAAGCCAATGGCTGGGGAATGCAGGATGGAGGCAGGAGCAAGGGGAAAGCTCACTGCTCACTGCTCCACCATATCCGATCATTGTCATTGTCCAGGTAATCTGTCAAAAAGAAAGTAAAATGGGTTTTACACAAGCTTTGCTTTGCAGTTTGTGCTCAGCATGCCCTGCTTCCAGAGCAGCACCTCAACACCCCTGGATGCAGAAAGCCCATCCTGTGCTGCTTCCCCCCTGCCCCAGGATGGGGAGACTGAGCCCAGCTGCCCATCCGTGCTCCGGTTCACCTAGGGCGAGCTGATCCACCTGGCCCCTGGAGCAGCCTGGAGCCTCATGGGGCCTGGAGCATCCTGGAGCAATCCCAGTGGTGCCCCCACAGGGCCTAGAGCACCCCTGATGCCAGAGAAACCTGGGGTCTGGGCATCCCCGATACCGGGGGATCACCGAGCCCCCGAGAACCCGGAGCATCCCTACGAGGCCTGGAGCATCCTTGGTGCCAGAGCATCCCAGTGGAGCTCCCCAGAGCCTGGAACATCCTTCCTAGACGCCCGCGGGAGGGCGCTGAGCACCGAGCTGCCTCTCTCGGGACGGAGGGGGCGGAGGGGCCGGGCCGAGGCCGTGTCCGCCCCNCATGGCGGTGGTGGAGGCGGCGGAGGCGACGGTGCCATGCCGGGTGCAGTATCTGGAGGACGGGGATCCCTTCGCCTTCGGCAGCTTCCCGGAGCCCCGACGAGCCCCGGTTTACGCCGTGGAGGAGGCGCTGGCCCTGGGGGCGCAGCTGCCCGCGCTGCATCGCCTGGTCGGGGCCCCGCTGCCGGTGAGCGGGAACGGGGGGCGGAGAGGAAAGCACCGTGCGGGCACCATGCGGGGACAGGGTAGGGATTGCCGGCCAGAGGGGACCGGGGGCGAGGGATCTGACGGTGTGCTCCGGGCAGCGCTCCCGGTGTGAGTCGCGGCGGGATTCTTGAGCCCCCCGTGGGAGATGCCAGCCTCGGCCGGCCGGAATGAGTCGGCGGGGAGGAAGAGGATGTGTTTGCTCAGAGCAGGCAGGAACCCAGGCAGGGGGAAGCAGGATGACGGCAGGCGTCCGTCCCCGTGTCGTCGGGGGTGAGCCAGGCAGCGTGTTCCCCATCGGCATCCCGCTTCCACGCGGGCAACCGGGAACGGAGCACACCGGCTCCCCAAGCCTCGGGACCCTTGCAGTGTTCTTGCTTCCTGCGGCACTTGGAACTTGAGGAGGTGATGGTGGGGACGGAGGGCCACCAGCAACTGCAGCCCCTCACCGGCACCTCATCTCACTGGTGCGGTAGCAGCTTTGTCACCAGAGAGCAGTACGGAAATTCATGCTGAGCAATTTCCTTCAGCTGGGAGGAAGACAGGAGGCCGAATGTGAAGTGAGGCACCGCATTTTGTTTGTGTGTCCTCAAGCCTGACTCAGGCTGGGAAGTGGAGGAGACAAGGGAGAGAGGGAACCCTCCCAGCCTATCTCCTGTGGGCGTGATGCTCTCAGAGCATCCTTCTCAGGATGGGGACAGGCTTGTTTTACTCTTGAGGAATGCGGGATCCAGCAGAGCTTGGCCATAGCTGAACATCTCCGTCTTGCAGCACTAGAGTTCAGGGAA
Organism: Erpornis zantholeuca; assembly: GCA_013400515.1. NCBI lineage: Eukaryota > Metazoa > Chordata > Aves > Passeriformes > Timaliidae > Erpornis > Erpornis zantholeuca. The sequence goes on along the minus strand of VZTN01029247.1, from coordinate 205,184 downwards.
GGGAAGCAGAACCCAGACTGGCTGGGGGATTGTAGAGTCAGAGCCGGAGCAGAGAGATGGGGCAGCAGGAGGGGGAAAATCAGCTTGGTGTGCCCAACACTGAGCTTGCTGGCCTGCCAGGGGAGAGGGGATCACTTTGAGACCTTTCCCTGCATGAAAAAAACCTTCCCTTTTTCCCCTTTTCATTTTTTTTTTTGGAGCAAAGAAGCAGCGTCTCATGTCGTCGCCGTCATGGGATTTTTACGTGGTGACTAAAGGGAGTTTGTTTGGGAACAAACAGCCCGGAGACATGACGAATGGAGCAAACTCAAATTTCAGGCGTGTGCTGTGCTCCCTGGGCAGGAGCTGGCTGTAACGGGATCGCCAGCCCACAGTGCTGCCATGGTGGCACGGGGCAGTGGGAGGGGGAGGGGAAACTGGACACTGCGTTCCCGAGGACAGGAGCGTTGCAAGGAGGTCCTGTGTCCAGCAGAAGTGTGTTGACCCTGGGATTTCAGGCTCTGTTCTCTGACTAAGTCAAGCTCTAGATATTTTTTTTCTGTAGTTTCCCTATATCATCCCATGAGCCTTGGTGAAATCACAGGTGAACAGCCTGGATCCTGTTCTGGGTTTATAAACCAGATTTCTGGATTATATAGGTTATAAACCATGCTGTCTTTACGACACGGAGCTCTCTGAGGCAGTAAGGGCTGCAGAATGTCCCACCTGACAAGCTGGGATGCTGGCTGAGGCTTGCATGAGCAAACATGCTCACTGGGAGCCTCCTACAGTGGGATTTACAGCCTGTGGAGTGAGGTCAGTCTCCCAAGCCACTCAGTTCAGTCCAAATTCAGAGCTGGCACCCTTGGAGCCATGCCGCCAGTTCCCCTGGCATGTCCAGCCAAAGTCTCCCCTGGTGCCCTTTGTGCCAGGTAGCTCTCAGCTCCATTAGTCACCGCCCTAAAATTAGTAAATGAACAGTTGGATTTTTCCCAAGGATCTGGCTGTAAAAAAATTCAGCTGGGGATGCCTGGTGCCAGGTTTGTCCTGCTGGGCAGCATGCCTGGACCTGCAGAGCACTGGGAAGAGGATGCAGCAGCCAGGAGGGAGCTGGGCTGGGGATACGCTCACCATCGGAGGAGAATTGAGCTGCAGGCACCCGGGGAATGCATTGCCATGGGAGAGCAGCTGAGTCCTACCTTTGCTGGGCCCAGCAAAGCAGCTCCCTGTGCTGGGAACAGCTTAGAGATGATGAACAAGCGGTTTCTGGTGCAGACATCGCTGCCTTGAATAGCCTGTCCTGCCCCATGACACCCTTGGTGCTTCCTCTCCCTCAACACGATCTGTTGCTGATGACTTTTTCATGCTCTCCGGGAAGTGTGTGTGTGCTTGGAAATACCTTCCTGCTTTGTTTGCCGCTGCTGCATTGTTTGCCTCCAGGCTGATACTATCTTCTCCCGCTTTCCAGCATTTTTCTAGTACCCTTGGGTGATGCTTGGGCAGGGTGTGGGTGTTTTCTGAACCTCCGCAGGCAGGTTTTGACAGGGCAGGTTTTTTTGGCTGTCCTTTAAGTCCTCAAAGGCCCTTGTGCTTCCATGCCTCCCTTGAGCACTATCTCACCTCTGAATCTGGGGATTTTTCCAAACAATTGCAAAACCCATCAGGCTAGAGTTTTGCTTTCTCCTTCCTCCCCGGAAATCTGGGAAGAGCAAACAGTTCACTGGCCTCAGTGCCATAAGCTTGCAGAGAGCTCTTGTGTTCCATAGAAGTGCCGATGGGGCAATCTCTGTGTGAGAAGTGCACAGCCCCCATCCCACAGCCCTGTTGCCCTCTGTTTGCTAACAGGTTTGAGGAGAGCTTTGGTGAGGGTCTTTGCCCCACTTAACCTCTGGAAGGCACAAAAGCAGGGAGGAGGGGTCGTCAGTGGCACTCTTTCCCCTAATTTGCTGCTTGCTTAGAGCTGGGTGTTGGTGCTCAGCAGCTCCCAGCACTCCCCAGCTCCCAACACCGTCCTTGCATGGATCCTGGGGAGGGAGCTGCTGCCATGGGTCTGTTGATGAGCAACGAGAGATCTGCTACTGAGCAATGAGCCCAGCTGGAGGAGCTTCAAGAGGGAGCAAGTTTGCGCTTCTGGGCCAACTCTGGGTGACCTCCAGAGATCCCTCCTGGCTTGGATTTTATTTCCCACCCCCATAATAAGGCAGTGGCAGTGTTCTCATCCACCTGCTGCCATCCATCATGCAGGAGTGGACAGGGGACAGCACCTGAGTGCCCTGGCAGTGGACACTCCTCTTAGCCCTGCAACTAAATTGTGGTGAATGCATTTGGCTGGGGTTGGGGTTAGGGTAGGTCTTGTGGCGTAGCTCTATAAACCATCAGCCCCTGTTTTAGAAAGAGGAGCAGCAGCTGGTGATGCCAGGGCTTTCTGACCCATCAGTGCCTTGTGTTTAACTGCTACCTACTATATTTAAATAATACATTTTTTCTGTAATTTCCCCATAGGTTTTGTAGAAGAGCTGCAGCAATGTTGGGAAATTGTGGTTACAGCAAAAAGAAAGTGTTACAAGGGGGTAAAAGTGTTTCCTTTGCTGGCAGATAAAGAGGATATTTGCTGCCTGGCCTTGGAGCATCTTCCCATGTGGGGGTGCCGTGATAGGGGTGAGCAGGAAAATGTGATGCTGTGGTGGGTGGTGTGAGTTTGGCTGTGCGTGGACGATGTCTCCATATTGGAGGTGGGGAGGTCTCCAGCACACCCCATTGAATCCTGGAATGGTTTGGGTTTAAAGGGACCTTAAAGGGATCATCTTGTTCTACCCTGCTGCCATGGCCAAGAACAGCTTCCAGTAGACATGTTCCAAGTCCCATCCAACATGGCCTTGAACACTTCCAGGGATGGGGCATTCGACACCGAAAAACCTTTTCCAGGTTGTGGGTCCTTGTCCCCCATCAGGGCTGGCACCAGCATCGTGTCCTCAGCAAGATCCCAGAACCTCCCTGTGAATGGTTGAAGGGCATCCATCCTGCTGCAGGGTGGCTGGGACTCCCAGGAGCTGCAGGCTAGATGGCTGAGTGTGGGACACTCTCCTCTCCCAGCTCTGCTTTGCCTTCAAGTCCCCACCGCCCTCAAAGTCTGGCTCGTTTTATAATGGTTTACCAAGCAGGAGGGAGGTGGATCAGAGCCACTCTGCACTGGGAGCTGTCGGTAACAGCAGCACAACACTGAGATCCCAGCTTGATTCTACAGGGTATAAACCCCTTGTCCGAATAACCCCTGGCCCTGAAGCAGTCGGTGTTCCTCGGCATGGAAATGCTGCCCAGGATTTTTGACAGGGCAGCAGAGCCTGGGATGGCCTCTCTCCATCCCCAGGGGATGGTGTCTGTCAGCGGAGCTGCAGCCAAACGAGGGCCCAGTGCTTGGAGCATCCCTAGTGGGAAACGCTGCCAAGCTCACACGGGAAATACGCAGGGTCAGGTCCCAGGGGCTTGGCCTCCCCCACCAGCTGGGACATGTCACCAGCCCCGAAGGAGCTGAGGATGTTAAGTCCAGCTTGCTGGGGCTGTGACAGCTCAGAGAAGGCAAGGCTTTTGTGCTGGAGGTGATGTGCTCTTGCTGTGTTTTGAGTGCCTGTGTGGATGCAGGGATGCCTGAGGTGATGCCCAGGGGGCTGCAGAGATGCCTGTGGGAATACAGGGGGGGCCAGGAGGACACGGAGATGTCTGGGAGGATGCCCAGGAGTATGCAGGATTGGCTGGGTGGATGCAGGGATGTCCAGGTAGACACAGGGATGCAGGGCAGCCTGTCCCAGTGGAGGAATCGAAGCGTTGCCCAGTGAGCAAACCCTGTGTGGGGTCAGCATTAGGGACTCAGGCTGTGAAGGCAGAGCTGGCAGCCAGCTGCACCAGCCCAGTGTGTGTTTGCTGCACATTGCCGTGGCTGGCTGGCGTGGCTAGTGACCAAGGGAGGTGGAGTGGGACACATCAACGCCCAACCCAACAGGGCCCTGCCAAATTGCCCACTATTCCCAGGCGTGGTCAGCATTAATTACTTCAGTGCACGTGGTATTTTCATTTGCCCTTTGGTATTAACATTACACTCACAGTGAATTCATATGTGTGAGCTCATGCACAATGCTGGGATGCAAGGAGATGGGAATGTCATGGAAAGGAACCCCAGTGAGATGCCAGAGCCATACCCAGTACTGCTGTGGGATCTCCAGGACCACAGTGCAGAAAGGCATTGATGGGAAAGGCAGAGAAGCTGTGACTGTTCTTCTCTGAGCTCCTGAGCCACAGGACTGTGCTTGGAGCTTTTTCAATTTGGGGCTGAAATTGAGGTGGGGTTTTAGATGGCTGACGAGTCCACACTTCTCACCCCTATTGCTGCTTGCAGTGCTTGCTCTTTTTTGCACCACGAGCAGCTTTAATCATGGCATTTTATCCCCAGTCCTCAGCTCCTACCATGCAGGTCTGTTCCTTGGAAGTGGGGTGAGCAGGGAGAGGGTGGGGCAGGGGAGTTGCAAATGCTTTAGGAATAGATCCAGATGTGCAGGGGAGGCAGGGTGCTGACACTGCCCTCCCTCTGCTTCTACTCATGCCTCGAGGGTGAATTGCCATGTCCCAGAAGACCTTCCTGGGTGCTGTGGGGTGCTGCTGGCTCCAGGGTACCTCAGGAACTTTGTGGGTGCTATGCCCTTTGGCTGTGCACCATGGGTGCTGTACATGGACTTTCTGGGTAGATGCCCTTGCCCCAGCTTTGTCTCAGGGCTGTGCTTATCCCCATCCCGATGGAAGATATTGCGTGGCTGTGGGCTGAGTCAGAGGGTGTGTTAGCCAGGGGACATCCCAGGGATTTGCTCTGGTTTGGGGTGTCCCTGTCTGGACTGGGTGCCTGACGGTTCCCTCAGAACCAGTCCCTGCAGGCAGGGGCAATTTGCCAGCCCTGGGAGGAGACGGATCCTGCCCCAGTCACAGCCCTGCTGACTAAGGGGAGCCTCAGGGAGCCGATCAACCTCTCACCATGGTCCCCACCCAGGGATTGCCAAAGAGCTCGATAGTGGCAGGAGCGCCCTCACTCAGCCTTTTCTAGCCTGAGGCTCCATGTTTCTCCACAATTACCACCAGGCTGAGGCAGAGGGTGCTGGGGCATCTCCCTGCAGAGCCAGTGACTGGGGACAGGTGGGACATGCCACCCCGCTGCAGGATGTGTCTGCCGGCTGAGTTTGGTGTGGGCAGGAGGGTGACCCAGGAGTGCTCTGGGAGCCAGGAGGGCTGTGGTGGGCATGGGTGTTCAGCCTGGATGTCTGCATCCCCAGCTGGAAGACTGCACGCTGCAGGTCTCGCCCTCTGGACACTACCTGGACCTTGACTTGTCCCTGCTGGAACAGAAGGATGATCTGGAGGGTTTCTATGAGGAGGTCAGGTGAGGCACATGGGGTACCTGAGCCCTGTGGGGACAGGACACAGGGACCCCACATGTGTGTGAACACCATGGGCAAGGAGCCAGGAGCTGTGCTGATCCCACTGCAGGCACTCACACTGCATTTTCCTCCACCTTAGGAAGGGGAGACGGCCAACCCTGATCCTGCGCACGCAGCTCTCTGTCCGAGTCCACGCCATCATCGGTGAGTCAGGGCTGCTCCCTCCTCCAGGCTGGTCCAGCAGCTCCACTGCCCTGGATATTGGAGGTTTGGCCTCTGCAGTGAGTTTTGGCCAGGCTTTTTGTGATGGAGAGGGCTGCTTCCACCCCATAGCTCCTCCCAGACATCAGGGGACATGGTCCTCATGGGGTATCCGCTGGGTTAATCCCCTCCATCCTCAGAAATCAGGACTTTTTCCTCTTGGGCTGGGAGTCCACCACCCACTGCAGTTATTCTGGGTCATTCAGGCAAGCTCTAAATATAGCTGTGAAGACATAAACAAAGGGCTCTTGCGCAGCAGAAAGTGCTGCCATGGTTCAGGCAGCCTGCTCTGAGGTCTTGAAAAATATTCAGGAGTCTCAAGCCTTTTTTTTGTCTTTGGCAGGGGAAAACAAGCGCTGAGCAGAGTGATGCCAGATGGGCATCAGCTGGCTGTGCAGGGCTTCAGCTGAGCCATGCGGGAAGGGGCAGGAAGCTCGGGGTCAAGGTCATGATCATGCTCTTCGTCAGCAGTTCCCAGGCTCTGTCTGAGCCCTGAGCTCTTCTTCTTTCCTTCCCAGCTGCCTTGCCTTCCCTCTCATCTCTCTGACAAGCTGATAAGCGAGTGGAGGAGGCTGCCAGGACACTGTGTTTTACAGGGCATATCTGGAGGACTCCTTGGACATCTTGTTTTTGGCTTGTTACAGCTCTAAGCCTGACCCAAATAAGTTGGGATGCGTGGCTAACTCAATTTTTGCATGTGGGAAATGCTGGCTCCCAATGGCTTTGGTGTCTTCATGGGGCCTTCCACCTTCCCAATGCCCCGCAGCTGCTCCATGCTGGCTCCTGCCTGCAGGCATCACCCCCATAAGCACATAGTGTCCAGGCCAGTGACCATCCTGTCCCCAAGCAGCCCGTGTCACACTACCGTCCTTCCCATCCTCATCCTGTGGTTTTTCCCAAGCCCTGGGGCTGCTGGGAACTCTGGGACCATGGCATGGCTGTGCCCAAGGAGAGACAGCTAAAAGTAGTTCAGCCTGTGTTCCTGTTTAGGTTCTGCACAGGAAACCAAAGGGGATATTTGTCATTGCTGGTCAGAAAAAAAAAGGACAAAAAAAAAGGAAATAGGAAAGTGGCAGGGCTGAAATATGTAGTTGTGGGACAGCAGCTGCTTCCAGCCAGCGTGTCCCACAGCTGGGGCAGTGCCAGGGTGATGGCACAGGGGTTGATCGGGATGTGGGGCTTTCCCAGGAAGCAGTGCTGGTTCAGCAGTGAGTCCCTCCCACCACATCTCTCCTTTCCTCCCAGAGAAGCTCTACAACTCGAAGGGGCCGGAGCTGCGGCGATCCCTCTTCTCCCTGAAGCAGCTCTTCCAGGTGAGGTGATGCTGGTGCTGTGGGGGGGCAGGGCTCCCCCAGGGCTGGCTGCCCACCCCACACTGCAGTAACACTTGGCCTTCTCCCTGCAGGAGGACAAGGACCTGGTGCCAGAATTCGTGAACCTGGAGGGGTTGACATGCCTGATCAAAGTGGGGGCAGAGGCAGACCAGAACTACCAGAATTATATCCTTCGGGGTTGGTATTTGGCCACAGGGCACCTCTGGAGCAGGTTGCCTAAAGAAGCTTTGGATGCCCCATCCCTGGAAGTGTTCAGAGCTAGGTTGAATGGGTCTTTGATGCAACCTGGTCTAATGCAAAGTGTCCCTGCATGTGGCAGGGGAGTTGGAATGAAATGGTCTTTAAGGTCCCTTCCAACCCAAACCATTCCAGGATTCTATGCATATTCCCAGGGAGGAAGGCTGGCATTCAGGGTGGGCAAGCCAGCAAATCTGCCAGGGCTATTCTGCCTTCCCAGCTGCCCATGCTGCAGTAATGCTGTGCAGGGATGGCAATTCTCAGCCCCTGCCTGCTGTGCCATCAGCCTGCCCACTCTCTGCCTTGCAGCCTTGAGCCAGATCATGCTCTTCATGGATGGGATGCAGGGTGTCATCAACCACAACGAGACCGTCCAGTGGCTATACACACTGTCAGGAAGCCCAGTAAGTGCCTGTTGTTATTGGGGGGCTGTCTGTGCCCTCCACTGCACCCCCTTCCCTGCTTGTGGCTGTTCCCTTGCACCACACCTCAGAGGCTGTACTTCACACTCTGCCTCTGGGCTTGGTACCCTGGTACCTTTGCTTCTGTTGGGTCCTGCTCCCACCCATCTGGAAGTCACCCCAGATCTGCAGAGCTCCCCATCCTGATGTGAGCACATTCCCAGGCACAGAGCTTGAGTAAGATGCTCCTGCTCCAAGTCCATTCCCAATGCCTCTTGGCCATCAGCCCCACAGCTGCAGGTCCCTGGCCCCACACCAAAGCTCCCAGTCCTGGGCCATGGGCACAGCCACCCCACAGTGCCCCAGGAGTGCTGTCAGGCTCCTGCCACTGCTGCTGTCACAGCTGCCATCCCTTGTCCCAGTTTCGCCTGGTGGTGAAGATGGCACTGAAGCTGCTCCTGGTGTTTGTGGAGTACACAGAGCCCAACGCCTTGCTGCTCATCCGTGCTGTCAATGCCGTGGATCAGGCGAGAGGTGAGTGCAGCTCCTGTCTCCTGCAAGGTCCCTGTGGGGGGACAGTGTCCCCTCCTGGCCTGCGTATCACCTGTTCGTGCCTCTTTTCCCAGGTGCCTGTCCGTGGTCCAACCTAATGGCCATCCTGGGGCAGCGCAACGGGTCTGACACGGAGCTGCTGGTGTTCACCATGACACTGATCAACAAGGTCTGTGGGGCTGGCCCCCTGGTGCCATCCTGGTGGGGTTCAGTGTGGGTCACCCCAGTGCCAGCAGCATCCCTTTGGTTCTGCCCAGACGCTGGCAGCCCTCCCAGATCAGGACACTTTCTACGACGTGACCGACTGCCTGGAGCAGCAGGGCATGGAGCAGGTGGTGCAGCAGTACCTGGGCAGCAAGGGCACTGACCTTGACTTGAAGCAGCAATTCACACTCTACGAGGTGAGTGGGGCTCCAGCAGGATCTGGCCGTGTGCCACCTGCCTCTAGTAAGGAGGGTGGGTGCATGGGGTGACAGGGATGCTGCCGTGCCCGGTGCCATGCCCCTGGTCCCTCCACAGAGTGCTCTCAAGCTGGAGGATGACGTGGAAGAGCCGCCCCCAGGGGGACGCAAAGAGCGGAGGAGGACAGACGAGGGCCGGCGTGGGTGGCGATCCCAGGGTGGCTCCCAGGATGCCAGTGCCGATGCCCAGCCACTGCTGGAGTCTCCTGGCACTCCAAAGGCACCCCCAGCTGAGGACACCCTGCCTGTCCCCACACCGAGGAGCCCAGCAGAGTAAGTGCAGCTGGAGGTGGTTTGTGGTGGGGATGCTCCTGGGATGGTGAAGACACCAAGATGCCACATAAGCAGCACTTGGATCCATTGCTGGTGACAGGGTGGAGAGCACTCCTGTGGGACCTGCTCTCAGTCCCTGTCGCCTTCTTCCAGATCCTGTCCCACCAGCATCTACAACAGCACGTCCAGCGTGCAGCTGGCCCTGGCCTCCCCCCCAGCCGAGAAGGAGCAGCCCCCAGGCCCAGGAGAGCGCAGTGTCTACAAGTAAGGAGCCAGGAGGGGCTGGGTGCATGGAGGACCCCCAGGGCAGCAGGATGGGCTCCCAGGAACATGAGGTGTGTCCATCCCAGGGCACGCTCTGCCTTTCGCTGGGGGGAAACAGTCTGGGAGGGCACTGGAGCTGGAGAGATGTATGAGGGGGCAGCAGGTATTAAAGGGTCCAGCCAGGGGCTCCAAGGCATCCTTCGGGCATGCACAGTTCTGCTCCAGCTCCTCCTCATTCTCTCTGCCCACGCTTGCCCTCTCCTCTGCCCACTCTTTCTGTCTTTCCTTTTGCAGGCTGCACCAAACTGCCCCTGTCTGGTAAGTGCCTGGGCTCTGCCCGTGCTTGCTCCCTCCCAGCATGATCATAGAATCATAGGATCCTGGAATAGCTTTGGTTGAAAGGGACCTTAAAAATCTAGTTCCAGTGCTTCCACTAAACCAGGTTACTCAAAGCCCCATCCAGCCTGGTCTTACAGGGATGGGGCATCCACAGCTTCTCTGGGCAACCCATGCCAGTGTCTCACCACCACAGGGAAGAATTTCTTCCTAATATCCAATTTAAACCTACTTTCTTTCAGCTTATTAATTCTCCCTTGCCCTGTCCTATGATGCTCTGGGGGGAGCGGGCACTTGCGCCCACCTTGCTGCCCCCATCCCTTCAACTCCTACCTGCAGGACCCCAACCCACTCCCCCATCACCCCACAGGATATAGCACCCTCTGATTCCCGCTTTGGGGTGAGGTGTCCCTGCTGGGGGTGGCACAGCCCTCTCCAGGTGTCCTGGCCTGGTGCAGGAGACGATGTCCCACCTCTCCAGTACTTGATGCCACATGGTGCCTGGGCAGGAGGGGACTCACCAGGGCTCTCCTGGCTCCCTGTGAACCCTGGGGCCATGGGGCAAAGGGCTCCATGCTGGAGGGCTGCCAGGTGGGTGTGTGCAGGACACACAAGCCCCGGGGGGATGCCAGCAGTGGGGGCTAACCCCTGTTTTCCCTCAGGCGGGAGGATGCCCCCTCCTTGCATGGGGACAAGCCTATTTTGAAGAAGTTTGAGTAAGTAGAGGCATGCGTGTGTCTCCAGGCATGCGCTTCCTTGGACTGGTTCCCAGATGGAGGTATCTGGGCTCTGGCCACACAGGGCATGAGGAGCAGGAGTGTGCTCTTGAGCCTCTGCCTTGGTGCCCTCCTGGGTTTTGCAGCTTTTGGATGAAGGTTGCAGTGAGCACCAGGTGTTTTGGGACCAACCTGTGACAGCGGCACTCTGATGGCACAAGCCTTCGGCTCCCATGGGGCTGCAGTGACCCTGTCCCTGAGCCGTGGGGCCATTGCCTCTCTCTGCAGGGCTCAGAGGAGGTTGAATCCTCGGTGTCCCTGAGGAGGCGTGGCCAGTGCAGGGGGTTTCTGTGCTGTGGGACTGGCTGTGTGGTGTGGCGTGGCATGGTTTGCTGGTTGTCCCTGTTGTCCCCATCCCTGCTTTGCTCCCAGCCAATGTCCACCCCATCTTGCAGAGCTCGCTTTTTGGAGAACCTAGCTGCAGCCCAGAAGGAAAAGATCTCATCCATGGCCAAGGGACGGCTTGATGTCCTCAGCGACACTACACTGGAGCATCCTACTGTTCTTGCATGGGAAAGAGACCACGGCACCTCTGATTCCAGGATGGAGCCACCCAGCATAAGTAGGTGCTGCCAGGGTGTGTTTCCAGCTCCTCTGGGTCCCTGGGGTGGTGATTAGTGGCCCCTCTGTCCCAATCCCATGCCTGTGATACACAGAGCCTTGGAGGAGCTGGTACTGCCTTGCTCAAAATGCCGGCATCTGAGCACGCCCCACTGAGGAGCAGGACTCTAACTCCACGTGGAGTCCAGTACTACTTGCTCCCTCCAAGCAGATTGTCCCAGCTTCTTCCTCTCTCCCTACAGGGCCTTGTTTGGCTCGATCTGACACCACTGACTCCTGCAGCACCATCTCCTCTGACACCAAGTTTATGCTGGACATGCTCTATTCCAAGGGCTACTCGGAGTCAGGAAAGCAGAAGGTGTTCCATGAAATACCTTTATCCCCCCAGAGCCAGGGTGAGGCAGAGATGGACACCAAGGGAAGTAGCAGCCAGGAGCAGGAGAGTGCCCGTCTCTGTAGCCGGGCTCCAGACGGGCCTGTGGCCAGTGCCCATGCCAAGCTGGTACGTGCCATGTCCAGCATAGATGCCGAGACCCACACACAGAAACTGGAGAACACTGGGATGATGCCCATCAAAAAGGACACAGAGTTGACATGGGAGGGCCTGGAGACCATCCCTGTGCAGCTGAAGATCAAGGACCTGGACTTCACTGATTTGGGGGAAGAGGAAGATTTTGACATCCTGGACACAGGGCCAATGACCAACGGGTCCTTCCTCCATTCTGGCATTGAAGCAATGAGTGCTGGAACATTCATGGCTCCCCCTCCACCTCCTGCCCTCCCTGGTTGCCCACCACCACCACCTCCACCTCCTGCTATCCCTGGTTGCCCTCCACCTCCACCTCCTGCTCTCCCTGGTTGCCCACCACCTCCACCTCCACCTCCTGCCATCCCTGGCTGCCCACCACCTCCACCTCCACCTCCACCTCCTGCAGTCCCCAGCTGCCCACCCCCACCAGGGCTGCCAGGCCCCTCAACAACAGATGGCCCCTCCCAGGCCAAGAAGAAGAGGACAGTGAAGCTCTTCTGGAAAGAGCTGAAGCAGCTGGATGGCACTGTGGGACCTGGAAAGTTTGGCCAGGGGACACTCTGGGCATCCCTGCAGAATGTCGAGGTCAATGCTGCCAAACTGGAGCATCTCTTTGAGTCACGGTCAAAGGAAGCACCAACCTCAAAGGTACCAGTAGACACCCAGTGGTCGAGGGGACTTGAGGGGTGAGAGGAAGGCTGTGGGTTCCTGTGGGGACCCTTGGCATGCACTGTCACCCCTATCCTGTGTCAAGGATGGGCACCAGCAGCCCGGAGGCTCAGTGGGGATGATTATGGGCAGTGCACAGATTTGGTTTGGCTCACTGCGTGGTCTGTGTTCATGGTAAGTTCTTGAAGGCAAGCCCTTTGCCTGGCTGTCCCCATCCATCCTGTCCTCTTTGCAGAAAGCCATGGATGGGAAGAAGGTGGTGGTGGTGTTAGACCCCAAGAGGAGCAATGCCATCAACATTGGCCTCACCGTGCTGCCGCCCATCCATATAATCAAGACAGCTGTGCTCAACTTTGACGAGTTTGCGGTCAGTAAGGAAGGGATTGAGGTGAGCACACGAGAAGCAAGCTCAGTTCCTCTGAGGTCCTCAGCAGGTCATTGCCCCAGGCCAGGAGACCTCCATGCCATGATGCCTGAGGTGACATATGCCATGCATGGAGTCTGACATACCCCTCTTTCCCTGCTCTAGAAAATCCTAACCATGGTCCCAACTGAGGAGGAAAAACAGAAGATCCAGGAGGCCCAGTTGGCCAATCCTGATGTGCCTTTGGGCTCTGCAGAGCAGTTCCTGCTCTCCCTGTCTTCCATCAGTGACCTCACGGCCAGGCTCCAGCTCTGGGCCTTCAAGCTGGACTATGAGAGCCTGGAGCAGGTACAGAGCCATGTACCCCATCTCCCCTCTGCCCTCCCACCACTGACACCCATGCTAAGCACTGAGCCAAGCATGTTTCTGGTGAGGACCAGTCATATCCAAACATGGGACGTGCCATCCTGGCTGGGGATGGGCTGCATATCCCCAAGGCAAGCATGGGCTTGGATTGACCAGGAGGTGGTTGTCCTCATGGGTGAATACTGAAGCTCGCAAGGGAGGGACTGGCTAAGAAATCTCACCTGGTTCTCCCCTCACCCAGGAGATCGCAGAGCCGCTCTTTGATCTGAAGGTAGGCATGGAGCAGCTGGCCAGAAATCACACATTCAAGTGCATCTTGGCCACACTGCTGGCCATGGGCAACTTCTTGAATGGTTCCCAGGTGAGGACCAGCCATGGTGCGTGGGCACCCAGAAGGGTGCATGGGGGGAGGTGCTGGTGGGGACCCGATGGGTCTGCAGACTGGAGGTCTGCTGGAGTAGAGAGGAGAGTCCCTCCTGAATCCATTGGGTTTCAGAGCAGAGGCTTTGAGCTGGGCTACCTGGAGAAGGTCTCGGAAGTGAAGGACACAGTGCACCGGCAGTCCCTGCTCTACCATCTCTGCCAGATGGTGGTAGAGAAGTTCCCAGAAACCACTGACCTCTACTCAGAAATTGCCTCCATCACCCGCTCCGCCAAGGTGAGGCAAGGCAGGTGACACCTGGGCAAGGAGAGGGTGTGGCTCCTGTGGCTGCCCAGCTACACCAGCATGGCCAGGGAGTGACATCTCACTCTTCCAGGTTGACTTTGAAGAGCTGGCCAACAGCCTGGTGCAGCTGGAGCGGAGGTGCAGGGCCTCCTGGCACAACCTGAAGGTGATTGCCAAGCATGAGACCAAGCCAGTGCTGAAGACCAAGCTGACAGAGTTCCTCAAGGACAGCACCCAGCGCATCATCGTCCTGAAGGTGGTGCACAGGCGTGTTCTCAACAGGTTGGTGGCTTGGGGACACAGCAGGAACCTCGCAGTCCTGTTGGTGGCCTGCTGTGACCAATGTTCCCACAGGTTTCACTCCTTCGTGCTGTACCTGGGGTACCCGGTGAGCACGGCGCGGGACGTGAAGGTGACATCCATCTGCAAACTGCTGCAGGAGTTTGCCCTGGAGTATCGCACGTGCTGGGAGCGCGTCCTGCAGCAGCAGAAGAAACGCGCCGCCCACCGCGAGCGCAGCAAGACCCGGGGACGGCTCATCACCGAGGTACGGGGACATTCATCTGGGTGCCACCAGGTCCCCATGTCCCCAACACTGACCTCTCCTCCCATTGCAGACTGAGAAATTCTCTGGCATTGCCGAGGCAGTTTTGCCGTCTGCCGTGGTGTCCAGCAGCCCCAAGGAGCAGATGGAAGCAGGTCACGAGAGCATGAAAATTGTGCTGACCTCCCCCACGGATATCCCTGCCCGCCGCAGCAGAGCCAGCCAGGGTAGGAGCAGGATGGCAAAGGAAGTCAAGGCATGCCCAGCTGGCTAGGAATGGCTGGTGCCAGCATCCTCATTGTCCCCATACAGGAACAGGGCATGGCACCCCGACCCAGGGCTCTCCAGCCCAGGAGGATGTTCCCAGCTCCCCTGATGATGCTTCAGATGAAATCATGGACCGGCTGGTGAAATCAGTGACCCACAATGCCAACCCTCGACCCTGCCCCAACAAAGAGCGCAGGAGGTCCCGTCTCAACCGGAAGTCCTGTAAGTCCCATCCCTGTGCCCTGTTCCACCTCTGTTCCCATGCTCTGTCCCTGTACTCTGTCCCATCTCCATCTCCCTGTCCCATCTCTGTGTCCCTGCCCAGATGATTTTTCCCAGCTCTGTGTCCATGTCCCCTTACTCTTTCTCTTTGTCTCTGTTGCCATGCCCTCCCTCTTCCCATGTATCTCCCAAGTATCTCTCTTCCCATGCTCTGCCAAGTCCCCATACTCCTTCACATCTCTGTCCCTGTCTTCTATTCCATCTCCATGTCTCTGTACTCTGCCCTCATGCCTTGTCCTTTGTGTCCTTGTTCCCATGCCCTATCTGGCTCCTTCTCCATGAACCGCCCATGACCTGCCATGCTGAGCCCACCAGGCAGGACGTACCCTGACACCAGTCTGTACCACTGCACCCAATTACCCCTGCCCTGCCTGGGCAGGCCCCCAGTGTGTGGGGACTCTGGCACCCAGTGCTGCTCGTGCTGCCAGTGCCACACTCTCCTCTTCCCGCAGTGCGGCGGACGCTGAAGAGCGGGCTCAGCGATGAACTGGTGCAGGCGCTGGGCCTGGGGCAGGCACCTGACATGGAGGTTTGAGGGGCCTGGGACGGCTCCTGCTGCTCCCCACTGCCAGCAGCCCCAGTGCAGGACGTGGTGGCAGTGCCTGCAGTTCCAGGATCAACACACTATGCACCTTTGGCCTCGCCTCACTTTTCCCTGCTAGCCTCCAGCTCCTCGGAGTGCAGGCAGCAGAACCAGAGTGATGCCCCAGAGCTGCTCCATGGTGACTGGGATGGAGGATGTTCAGCACCCATGCATGGAGGCTCAGGGTTTACCTTCTCAACAGTATTAGAGGGGTCAAGGGGCTGGACTCAAACACTGTCTGGGAACTGGGTCTGGCCCACGGCTGCTGTGGCAATAAAGTGATCTGATATGCTGCCAGTGTCTTTTGTTCCCGTACCTGAGAGGCCAGAATGCTGTGATACTCCCTCCCTGGCCAAGCCAGTATCCCTCCTCCTGTATCCCCAACCCTGCTGCCTGGGGCAAGCACTCAGCCAGCCCCGTCGCTTGCAGGCACCATTGTCCCTCTGGGGACAGCATGATCCCGTCTGTACCTGGACAGCTGGGGGACTTTCCAAAAGGAGCAAGGACTGCTGCCAGGCTCAAGGCCGCACACTCAAGGGCAGGAGCAGCAGCTCAAGCACAAGGCCACAGCACAGCAAAATCATCTCCCACCTCACCTCTCCTTTAAAAACCTCTCCTGGAGGGTTTAACCAGACCCAGACCTGGGTCAGAGGCAGGGTGGTTGCTCCCCTCTAGGAGCAAGTCCAAGGGACAGCAGCCATGTGTCCCCCAGCTGCAAGCCTCAGAAATACCAGTGCTTGGCCAAGACAGGCTGCCTGTTCCTATAAATGCATCAAGGACTGCATCCGCCTGTCCCCATGAGAGCCTGGGAGATGTTCCTGCCACCTCCTGTCCCAGTGTGGCTCATGCCATGCCAGACACAGATTAAACCCCACACTGGGTGCTGTCTGCGATGCTCCTCACAGGTGGGTACCGTTTCTGAACATCCCCCTCTGCCAGCTGCGGTGCTTTGGGCACTGTTACCTGTGGTAGACGCATTTGGGAATGGTGTCATGCCATCCATCACGACAGCTCCACCTCGGTGCTGCTCTGGCGCTGCCTCCAGCCCTGAATCCCGCACAGCAGGTCTCTGTGGCTTTCAAGGAATGAAGAAAAACTCCACCAGGCAGGGCAGCTTTTTCCTCCTGGCTATCTCTGCCCGGGGTTGTTCCTCTCCCACGAGGCTGGACGTGCCAGCCTGCCCCAGCTTGCAGTGTGTCTGAGGTGCTCTTGAGTGGCCTGAGAGCAGCAAGACCCCAGGTGTCCCAGAAGTGCCCCAAGGTGCGGTCTGGCTTTCCTGTCTTCTTGGTGCTTGACTTGGGGCTGCAAAGACAGGACAAAGATGTTATGATAGGCAACAAGAAGACACAGGAAGAAGGAGAAAGTGTGGAGAAAGGGCTGAGAAAGCACCTTCTTGACCCCCTGCACCTACTCCAGGTATCTAAAACGACATTACATGGGTGACAGCCCCAAGATTGTTACTCCTGGGGGCTTGCTGGGGGAAACTAAGGCAGGATGCAGGGGAACATGTTTGGGTTTTTCCACTTTTTTTTTTTTTCCAGCCTTGGTGTTATTTCCAGGATTCCCAGCCTGGCCCTGGACACACGCTGCCCTTGAGCGGCGCCTGAAGTGCTTAGCTTGGCCACAGCACAAGTGGTTTATGCCAAAAATACAACCAGCAGGGGCGACCCCTGGGATGGAGAGGGGGTGGCAGGATCCTGGAGGCACCTTTGTGAGTTGAGGCAGGTTTGTGACAGTCAGACAAGGCTTGGTGGGGACCTGGGGAACGTGTGGCTTTAGCAGCATCAACAGTGATCGGGTTGGCGTGCTGCACCCCCAGATGGCTTCTCGAGGTGGGATGAAGTGACCGTATAAGGGCACCCCGTGGCACCCGGCACCTCCATTCCTTCCCCCAGCTCTATCCCTGCCTCCATCCCTGCGTAGCTCCTGCCCACGCCAGCCCGGGACCACGAGCTGTGTCTTGCTGCCACGAGGGGGCACGGTGGCCACACGCACAGCGAGGCCGCCCTAAAGGACGCTTCATGTCCCGAAAGGGCGCCCGCTGTCCCGCCGCTCTTCAGGCACTCGCCGCTGGCCTTCAGTTTGTTGTTCTCCCCTGCCTGGCATCCGGCGGGGCTGCACCCTGCTCCCCCTACCCAGAGACACGTCCTGCCTCTTTCATGTCTCCTGTTGAATGACAGCCGTGTCCTTGGTCCTGGCTCTTTGTCTGGCTGGCAGGGACAGGCTCCTATGATCAGCTGTGTCTCCAGGGCTTGTCCCTGGCCCCATCCTGCCCTGGCCCCCTTTCAGGCAGTGGGGAGGAGCAGGGGACAGCAGGAAAGAGCCTGGCTCCACTTTATGTTGCATTTACCCTTTCTGTGTCTTCCACCCTTACTGTGATAGAAGATGTCCCCTACCTTCTCCATTCCACCTTTTCAATGGGACTGTCCCAGCACAGGGTCCTGTTTGCTGCCACACTCCGAGGTTGGCTCCAGCTTCATGCTACATGGGCATGTCCCCACTGCCACCCCCAAGCTCATGGTGGGGCATTGCCCATGGTCCTGGCCTCGTGGTTGCCATTAAACTCCACCACCTTGTGTGGGAAGCACACTTCCCATCAGTGACAGCACAACCTCTCTTCTCTTCCCAGGTCAGAGCCACCTCGAGCATTTCTTGCAAGCATTGGTGCACCTTGGTCACCTTCCAGAAGCATTATGATCATCTACCCCCCCAAAATTCCTCCTCCTGCCTCAGCTGGAGGATACCTACTCTACTTCCTGGCCTCAGCCCTCTTAAGCAACTTCAGGCTGACGACATGCTTCAATCTGCAACCACCTTCCCCAGGAGGATGGAGGCGTGGGATGGGAACCAGGTCACAGCTGCTGTGACCTACTGCCCTCTTCACTAGGAGCAGAGGGATGTCACCTCGAATGTGGCCCAGTCGGCTTCCCCTGGCATCTGTCTTGTGGCCAAGGGGGAGACGCATTTCCTGTCCCCATCACCCCAACACTGAGGTACAGACTCTGTGATGGGTATGAAGAGATGGGAGGTTGATGTTGGGCTGGCAAAGCAAGCCTGGCATGGGTACCACACATGTCCCAGGAGAACACTAGGCATCAGTAGAGATGGAATCACAGTGGAGTATCACCACCATGTTTCATAGCCACACCAAAGGAGCAAGGTCTCTGTAGCCCAAAATCAGCTCAGGTTTGGGGAACTGTAGTGCAGAAAGCCTGGATGGCAAAGGCTGTGAAGGCACAGTGACACAAGGTCCTCACCAGGGCAGGAGGTGAAACCTCCCAAAGCCATGAATGTGGCTGGAAACGGAGCTGTGTTTTGTAAATACCTGCGGATCGTGCACAACCTGAAAAAACAAGTTAGAGGCAGGAATGTTCTGAAGACAAAGGAGTTTGGAAAGAGCCAGACCCAGGGTCAGTGCTTGTCTGGATGCTCCATGCTGCCAGCAAGGCTGTCCTGGGGAGCAGTCCTGGTACTCCCCAAAGGAACTGCTCCAGCCACAGCACCCCAGGAGTAAGGAGGTCCTGCCCAGCCGCTGGGGAAAGGTTTGGGCTGTGCCCACCTTCCAGCTGAGGTGTGTGGAAACCCCCTACAGATGGAGGATCAAAGCCTGGGAGTCAGGCTGATTCCACCAACATGGCATCAGATGCAGCAGACAATGAACACCAATGGTCACCTGTGATTTACAGATTCAAAATATAAGGAAAGACCAAAAAAAGTCCTTTGTCAATTAAGTTGGAAACAACAAATGGAAAATGGTGGGGAAGAAGAGGAAGATCCCAGAACAAGGAGCTAAGTTTGCTCCATGGAGGTTGTGGCTCAGGTTGGCTGTGCCATGGGAAATGCCTCCAGGCTGGACTTTTTTAGACTCAGTTTCCCATGTTTTAGGTTTGGGAAAGGATCACAGGGACACTGCTGGGTAAAGGAAAGGCTTCCTGGAGCTAAGGCTGGCTTAGATGAATCACAGCCACCTGTGGATCTGTGCTCCTTAGAGAAGAAAGCCACAGTAACAGAGTTCCTGCTATTATAACAAAGTTCAACCAGAACCAAGAGAACTGCACAAGTTCAGTAGTAGGACACAAATATTTGATGCGAGGAGTAATCAATCACTGTCCTCTCTGCAAGATGCTTTGGGTCAAAATGAGAGTTAATTCCAGGTGGTGCAACAGTCTGTCACCCCTGAACTGTCTCCAGCCCCAGACACCAGTGGGCTCCAGTGTCTCACACCTTCACCTTCAAGGGCTCTTTGAGGACATTGTGTGGGAGACAAGGAGACCCCTGGGCTTTAGTCCAGCATCCCCTTTCCTCTGAGTTTGACAGCCCATGGTGGGTACCCGGCCCTCAAGTGACATTGAAGGAGGCTTCAGTCCCATGGTTCCCTCTCCTGAGACAACTGCTCCCAAGGAAGGACTGTACCTCATGGCATGTGTGAGGAAGGAAGAGCTGGCACAAATATCCATCAGCTCTGAACAGGCAAAAGTGCCCTGTTAGGCGCTCGCCTGGGTGGCGTTTCCTGAGGAGATAATAGCCCTGGAACAAGGACTTGCTGTTTTGAAGAAGATTAAGTACCTGTGGCAGCAGCATGTGGATGAATCACAACCCTCATGGGCTTAGAGCCCCTGGAAATGGCTTATGGCACTTTGAAAACAATGTCATGAATCTTCTGCAGATCAGATTAGGGAGTGGAACAATTATCTCAAAACCTGTTAGTCATGGGAGGCTCCAGGAGCTGGAGGAACAGCCTAGGGCAAGGGGAGCACTCGGAAGATGTGGCGTATGTGTCCCCCCTCCCAGGGACCTGCTTGAGCAGCCCCAGGAAGGGTGTGGGAGGTGGCTGTGGTTGAACCAGCCCCGCTTCCCCTGTGAAAGGTGAGCTGTAATTAGCAGAACGGGTATGGAAGAGCTCAAGTAGGTCAAAAGGTAATGGGGCTATCACCGGCATTTCCCAACAGTGCGGCGCGGCTGGGAGGCACCCTCGGGGTTGGGCAATGGGCAGATGAACAAGGCCAGGCACTGTCTTCAAGGGAATAGCCACCAAAGTCAGCCTGACTGCACACCAGCCTTTTAGGGGAAAGCTGGGGAGCGGCCAGAGACAGCAAATGGTGCTGCTGGTCCAGCCCCACTACACTGGACCTGTGGTAAGAAAACACACACAAATCCATGACTGGTATGACACAGAACACCATGGCTATCTACAAACCCATCTTTAGGTGTCCCACAAGAAGGGCATCCCGAGACCATGTGTGAGGAAATCTGGAAAGGATGGATGGATAGATGGATGGATGGATGGATGGATGGATGGATGGATGGATGGATGGATGGATGCATCCAACCCAGCTCTCAACGGGTTGTGGAAATTCATGTTGCAATTTGGGAATGGCCACATCTACCCTCTGTGAAACACATCATGGGTACAGACTCTACATTCTGGCTGTCCCTGCAAAGCACCATATCCCTGACCCCGCTCCCTTGCACAGCCCAGTTCCTCCAGTGAGGGATGGTCTCTCTTGGAAAATAACCTTTCTCCAACAGGAGTTTTCAAGCCCCAGTGAAGTGATGTGTGATGAGGTTTAACTGGGTCCTGTTCAGAGCCCAAGTTCCCTAAGGCTCTGCCTTGTGGCCACCTCTTGTTTTCACCAGGTTCAGTAGCCCAGGGCCGCAAGCAAGCAGATTCCTGTGGGAGAGCCCGCGGCCATGTTGTTGGGAGCATTCCTCCTCCTCCTCTACCTTGCTGGCATTCCCAACATTCCCTTGAGCACTTCGAACTCAGCTGAGTGACACCACCACACCCCAGACAAACCACCCCAGCCTGTTTGACACTGTACTTCTGCAGCCATTGTCATCCCCAGTGATGAAATGTGTTTTTTTGCTAGTACCAGGGAGGCTGTTTCCGATAAGGATGGCACAAGCATCCCTGGCACATGCCACCACCACAACAGGGCTTGTGGGGTCTGGTGGTGTGGCTGATGCTGATGGCAGCACAGCTGGCAGGCCCCGGCTCCACCAGAAAGGGAGAGCGGTGTTGATGATGGCACGCGAGAGCCCACACGGAGAGTGACAAGAGTCAGGCCCATGGCAGAGACGCACAAAGGATCACCAAGTATGGAGACTTGGTGAAATATTAAAGCAGGTGCTTAATAAAGCGAGCCCAGCAGCAGCAATTACCCTGTGTAATTAACCTAGGAAGGAGAGGACTTTGCCCCCCAGCCAGGTGGTGCAGGGAGCTCCTGCCAGCAGCTGCTGGAGGTGGCATGGACCTGGCACCCAGCACTGCACGGCAGAGCTTCCCCAGGCTTTGCTGGGGCAAGCCAGGGCCTAACCTTCCAGCATGGCTCCACCTGCTGCAGCCCCAGAATTACACCAGGTAGGTGAGTGGCAGAGTGCTGCCTGCTCCAGGTGCTGAGAAATGGTTTGGGATCCCCTGGTCTCATTGGCTCCAAGTCACGGGGATCTGCTGGGAGAGATTCACACCTCATCTGCCTGCTCTGGGCACTGAGGAACTGGTGGCTGGCCAAGGCACCAGGACCTGGGCGGCCTAGCGCCCATATAGTGCTCCCCTAGCAGGGCCTGAGGGCACCACCCTGTGCAGGGAAACCTGATCAAGGGGTGGCTCCAGCGGTGGCCATGCCCTGTGTTACCCCTGTCCCAGTGGGGTGTGGGTGCTGGTGGCACTGGCTCTAGCTTGGGCAGCTTCCCTCCTGCTAAGCCACCCTGGATGCAATGCCACTTCCTGCCAGGAATCCCCCTGGACCGGCACCAAGCCAAGCTGTGCCAGGTCAAACAAAGCCAAGGTGAACTGAACTGTGCTTACCTAGGTGGAACAACATTCCAAGCTGTGCCAAACCAAGCTGAGCCGAGCTATGCTGAACCAAGCTGACCCAAGCTGTGCTGTAGGTGCTGCAACATCTCAAGCCATACTGAACCAAGTTGAACCACACTGAACTGAGTTGAGCTGAGCTGTGCCAAGCAGAGCTGAGCTGAGTCAAGCTGAGCTATGCCTACCTAGGTGCCTTGATGTCCTAAGCCATGCTGAGCTGAGTCATGCTGAGCCATGCCAAGCTCTGCTGAGTTAAGCCGTGCCTATTTAGGTAGCATGATGTCTCAAGACATGATGAGCTGAGCCAAGCCAAGCCAAGCTGTGTCAAATTGAGCTGTGCCTGCCTAGGTGGTATCTTGTGCTGAGCTGTGCCAAGATGAGCTGAGCCATCCTGTACATGGCATGAAGTCCCAAGCTGTTCTAAGCCAAGCTGAACTGAGCTGTGCCTACCTGTCCTGAACTGTGCTGAACCAAGCTGAGCTGAGATTAATTGCACCGATCTAAGTGGCACAATATTCCAAGCTGAGCCAAACCAACTTGTGCTGAGCTGAATCACGCTCGCTGAGGTGCCACAATGTACTGAGAAGGGCTCATCTGAGCTGAGCTGGGCCAAGCCAAGCTGTGCCAAGCTGAGTTGTGCCTTAACTGGGTGGCATCATGTTCCAAGCAAGACTGAGCCATGCTGAGCCATGCCAAGCTGAGTCAAATCATGCCTACTGAGGTGGCACAATGTCCTGAGCTCAGCTGAGCCAAGCCAAGCTGAGCCGTGACTACTTGGCACATCTTCATGTCCTGTCTGTGCTGAGCTGAGCTGTACCTGTCTGAGTGGCATCACGTCCTGAGCCATCCTGAGACACGCTGAGCTGAGCTGTGCATATTGAGGTGGCATGGAGTCCTGAGCCGTTCTGAGCTGAGCTGCATCTACTTGGGTGGCATCATGTCCTGCGCTGAGCTGAGCCATGCCATGCCAGACTAAGCAACACTGAACTCACCTACCTAGGCAGCACAATATCCTGAGCAGAACTGAACCAAGCCAAGCCGAGCTGAGCCTTGCCTACCGAGGCAGCACGATATCCCGAGCCGTGCCGCGCAGTACCGCGCCGAGCCG